>CM039122.1:12262779-12281031 GCA_022036555.1 Microstegium vimineum | reverse complement strand
CAAGCAAAAGGAGATGGATGAATGGATGCATGAAGCAGCAAGTCAAAAAGGTCAAAAAGGAGTTGCTAGTTTGCAAGCTAACGTGGCGCAACGCAACACACGCGGTTGCTGTGTGCAGCTGCAGCAGCACCAGTGTTGCCCGCGCACACGTTGGTAGTCTGGTAGAAATAGAAAGTCGACGACGATGACTTTATCAAGTTTAAAAGGTCAGATCGATTTTGAGAGGTGTCGGCACGCACCTTGCTTGTTGATCATCACACCGGTGGTGGCTAGCTAGCTAGCTAGCTGCACATTTTCGAAATTAAATGTTGGGATCGATACACCAGCGTCTACTCTGACCTGATCTCTCCCTGTGTGATTTGTTTCGATCTGCAGCAGAACCATAAATGAATAACTAGATCAGGGGAAGCAAACCTCTGAACATACAGATAGGCATAAGTGTATTTTAGATTATCATCCAGAAACTATCAATTCATTTCAATCTGTATGTTCAGAGGCTTAATTAGCTGCACAGGCAGTCGATCGATTATTCATTGCATTGGACCCTAGCTGGCTAGCTAGCTTCATTTGCAGCAACACTGTTGATCGTGTCCAGGCACAAAAGCAATAATAAGAAAATAAATATACATATTGTTGCACTAGACATGAAAATATTCCCTATTTACCATCGGAATATGACATGGCTGCTTCTTGTTTAGCATCTAAAGATAATCTTTTTAATATAACATTGTGTTTATTTTTAGTTCCTATATAGCACGTACTGTCATTAGATGTAGTCTCTAATACCGTCAACTACAAGGAAAAATACTATTTTACCCGTCTTTCATCCGAAGCACCGCTGTTGACATAAAATGTGACGCATTGTGTCTCACACACAGCAAACCGGAAAGCGTGACTTCAATCGGGTGCCCGAGCGTTTCGAGATCCGAGAACGTGTCAGTCAGTTTAACCTGAAACTAACAAGGGATGAAAGTCGTTAGATATAAAGTGGAACATGCCGGATGAGACCAGACAGTTCCATATATACTGCCCTGAAGCCACTTACGACAACATACAATTATAGAAGCTATCTGCCAATAGGTCTTATAGATCATTCGGCTAAAACGAACAAAAAACACGTGAAACGTTGATTGCCGAATATGCATGCATCGGAAAAGATACGTTTGAACGAACCGTAGATCACTATAAGGTAAAGCGTAACCAAGCTCGGTAAATCAGCTGAGTTGGGATTCATGATGAAGGAACACGTAAGCAAAACATGATCATACTAATCTAAAGCTTGTATCCACCGCACGATACTTAACCTTATCAAAGCCTAAACATGGTTAACGTGCATGAACCCGCAACACGTGACAATCTAGATTAAACTAGTTCAGCTACTATAAACATAAGATCTATTTGTTGAGATAACATGATAACTATGATTGTTAAAACATAAATAGATCTATTAAAAAGAAAAAAGTCGAACCGTATTAATCTAAATTGGGCAAAAGATTGTTGCAAATATATAAAACATATAAAGCATGCAACACGTAGTAACTTGATGAATCTACTAGATTTTGCCAAATCTAATAGAGCCGATAAGTATCTTGCTTTTGCTAGGCATAACAAGCAAACACCCGCCGCACGACATCTACTTATAAACGAAACACAAGAAAAGACTTCTTGATTATTAAGCAAGGATCCGCCACACGAACATTGAAAACAAATAAGACTACTTGCATCAATATCTAAATCCACCGCATGATACTAGACATGATAACAAGGTTGTCGGGACTTACGGAGGTCGACAGATCGATGATTCCTCTCGAAGAACTCGACGACACGACAAGAGGACTCGAAGTTGACACGGGACCGGTTGTATTGATTTGGTTGTGAACATTTTTACAATAGCCAAGGGTTTATATTTATACCATGGCCATGACATGAGTCCTAAAAGGACACAGTTACAAAATATCAAAGGAAGAAACACAATATTTTGACTTTAGTTTCTTTCGGAGTCTTTATTGCCTTAATCGTCGCAGCTGTCGTCACCGATTAGTTTCTACTTGTTGTCTTTGTCGCATTGATGAAAAATCTAGTAGATTTTGATACTCGTTTTCATCGATATCCGAGTACACCTCTTCTTGGATGTCTTGGTCCTCGGGAGCTATGAATTCTGATGGAATGAAGAAATTCATGCATGCATCAGCCGAACGGTCGTGCTCATCAGGTTTTTTCTTAGGACGACATGACGGTTTCTTTTCAGCAACTGCTTGTGCGAGCTCTCTGTTCCTCAAGCGTTGTACCCCTCCTCTTCTAGCTCTTCTTCAGCCCTGGTGGGCACCATTGTCCGTTTTGCCACACATATTCATGGTGCTTTTTCTCCTCAGCACTTTTTTCATAATGGATCCACTCCTGATCGGCAAACCTCTTGCCTCGCCGATCCTCAGAGTTGTCTATTTTTAAACGCCGATCGTCTTCAGGAACATGTGCTCCAAGTCTTTCATGGACCGGACGCCGGTTGACCTGGGACTACCTATACCCTGAATACTGATCACTGCATTCGGAGCAATTGTCTCTAGTAGGCAGCTTCAGGCCTTCATTCCAACAATGCTTGAAGAATGAGCATCCCCAATGAGACTTTCCTGCTCTCTCATGCGCTCTTGTTCTCTCTGGTACATCTCCTCCTCGTACCTCTGATGTTCTGCCATGAATTCTTGTTCCTCATAACATCTCCGCCTCTGATACTGTTCCTGCTCCTGTCGCCACTTGTTTAACAGAATACGCGTGGTAACCCTGGGTTTGGAAGTTTCCCCTTTCTCGATTCGGCTATTCTAGAACCGAGTCTGTTGTCGAAACTCTTCGTTTGTAATCTGTCGATCAGGGTCAATAGTACCAGCTTTCCTTGCTCTGTCTGAGGTCAACACCTTCATTTTTCCCTTGCCTTTGGAGTCATCCATGGAAACCATATTCATAGAGAAGGACATTGTGTTCTGTGCAAAAGGATTATCATCAATTTTCATCTTGCCATCAAACTTTAGATGTCCTTCCTGAATAGCTTTCTGGATTTTCATTCTGAACACCCGGCAATCATTGATGGCATGAGAATTAGTATTGTGGAAGCCACAAAACCTCTTGTCCTTTACCCCTTCAGGGCGCAGCATAGGGTGCCCTTTCGGCAATTTGATACGTCCCTCCTTTAGCAACAACTTGAATAGTTTATCTGACTTGGAGACATCAAAGTCATAAGTACCCTTCTGCTGCCTCAACCATCGCTGACTAACCTGAGTCGGCTCTTTCGCCCAGACCAATTCGGCTGCGGCTATTTCATCTTCATCGTCGTACTCCGTTGCTTCTTCCAGGAAGCTTTGATACATTTCATTGGCTACGTCACCCTTCTGGAAGCGGTTATCTCTCTTGAACCCTTGAGCCTAATTACTCATCATCGCCAGCCGTTGTGACAACTGACCAAGGTCATCAAAATCCATACCGAACAATTTCTCTCTGATGTTCGGCTGCATGCCGGCTACTACTATCCCTAGCAACTGATCATCTGGCAGATTCAAAGAATAGCAGAGGTTTTTAGTTTCTCTGAACCTGCGGAGGTACTCCTGGGGTGTCTCATTAAACCTCTGTCTCAAGCTCATAAGGTCAACTAGCTTCTTCTCATTAGTGCCTGTGAAGAAATATGCATGGAATTTCTGCTCCAAATTTGCCCAGCTACCAATGGAGTTCGCCGGGAGAGACGCGAACCACGTGAAAGCTGGCCCAGTCAGATACAAAGGAAAATAACGAATCCTCCAAGCATCATCCGTAGATGCTTCTCCAAGCTGCATCAAATACCGGCTGATGTGTTCTATATTGCTGGTATCATCCTAACCAGAAAACTTGGTCAAATATGTAGGAGCCTTAACCCTTGGAGGGAGAGCCACTCGGTTATACCACTCTGAATAAGGGGACTTGTATGCATAGGACTGGTTCTTCGGCCATAGGCCGAACTGATTCTGCATCATATCTGCCATCCTATTCATGATAAGATCAACATTGGAATTTGGAGCTCCATTTGCTTGTCCCTCAAAAGGTAATCTTGTTGAATTCTTGTATCCCGGATTCGGGAAAGCATCAATAGCGCTGTAATCGGCAAATTCTTGATACTCGTCCCCATACATACTCTTCTACAACCTGTTTGCTACTGGAGACACCTTGAAAGCCGACTGTGGGACGCTCCCTGACGCACCGAACGTGAACTAGCCATGAGTCATGGGATATTGTTGTTTCTATTGAGGAACCATCCCACCTTGGTCCAAGTCAGACACTCCGCAATCCCCAGCAATTTTCTCCTGGCGCTTCGACACGTGGAATAATGTCAGCCCTTGTATTGGACCATGAGTCTCTTCAAAGGGTTTATCAGCAGATGGACCGAACGTACTGACCATGATCTGGCGAAAGGTGTTCAAAAAGGTTGTATGCTGATTTGTCATGGTCTGACCCATGGCCTTGTAGATCACATCACCCACCTTTTGAGCATCTTCAGCTTATGTGTAATCAGTTTGATGTGGAAGGAGAGTTCTTGGAAGCGACTGCATCTGAAAAACCTTGTTGCTTTTGTTCTTTGAAAAGGACATCAAGCACTTGCGCTGAAACTCGTCACATGCCTGCTGGATCAAATTCCTCATGTCTTCTGGCAACTCTTCCATAGTCACATCCAGAACCTGGGTATTGTCGATTTCAACCATCTTGAAATGTGCGGTCCCACCGAGCGTGCCAAAAAGTGTGTTGACAACAAAATGTGACGCACTGTGCCTCACACACAGCAAGCCAGAAAGCGTGACTTCAATGGGGTGCCTGGGCGTTTCGAGATCCGAGAATGTGCCAGTCAGTTTAACCTGAAACTAACAAGGGATGAAAGTCGTTAGATATAAACTGGAACATGCCGGATGAGACCAGACAGTTCCATATATACGGCCCTGAAGCCACTTACGATGACATACAACTATAAAAATTGTCTGCCAACAGGTCTTATAGATCATTCGGCTAAAACGAACAAAAAGCACGTGAAACGTTGATTGCCGAATATGCATGCATGGGAAAAGATACGTTTGAACGAACTGTAGATCACTATAAGGTAAAGCGTAACCAAGCTCGGCAGATCAGCCGAGTTGGGATTCATGATGAAGGAACACGTAAGCAAAACATGATCATACTAATCTAAAGCTTGTATCCACCACACGATACTTAACCTTATCAAAGCCTAAACATGGTTAACGTGCATGAACCTGCAACACATGACAATCTAGATTAAACTAGTTCGGCTACTATAAACATAAGATCTATTTGTTGAGATAACATGATAACTATGATTGTTAAAACACAAATAGATCTATAAGAAAGAAAAGGGTCGAACCGTATTAATCTAAATTGGGCAAAAGATTGTTGCAAATATATAAAACATATAAAGCATGCAACACGTAGTAACTTGATAAATCTACTAGATTTTTCCAAATCTAATAGAACCGATAAGTATCTTGCTTTTGCTAGGCATAACAAGCAAACACCCGCCGCACGACATCTACTTATAAACGAAACACAAGCAAAGACTTCTTGATTATTAAGCAAGGATCTACCGCACGATCATTGAAAGCAAACAAGACTATTTGCATCAATATCTAAATCCACCGCATGATACTAGACATGATAACAAGGTTGCCGGGACTTACGGAGGTCGACGGATCGATGATTCCTCTCGAAGAACTCGACGACACGACAAGAGGACTTGAAGTTGGCACGGGGCCGGTTGTATTGATTTGGTTGTGAAAATTTTTACAATAGCCAAGGTTTTATATTTATACCCTAGTCATGACACGAGTCCTAAAAGGACACGGATACAAAATATCAAAGGAAGAAACATAATATTTTGACTTTAGTTTCCTTCAAGTCTTTATTGCCTTAATCGTCGCAGCTGTCGTCACCGATTAGTTTCTACTTGCCGTCTTTGTTGCATCGATGAAAACCGCCTTTCTTCGGAATAGCCGACCGCACGATCAATTGCCAAATCTTTGAGAATTAACCGACTGCACGGATATTTGCCGAATGCTCTGAACACCTGTCTCTGTAGATTCACTGTGCACTGGCCCACCTGTCATCGTGTAAAAATCCAGTGTTAACAACCGCCATCAACATGTTGTTAACAATGATATTTTATTGTATGTTTTTTTTGAAATACCACTGTTTTGGACCATGAATATTTTTTCATATTATTTATGATAGTACAATTTTGTGGGTAATAATCATTTTTTATAATTTTGTGGAATTACTGCCAAAAATATTCATGGTCCAAAAAAATATTGTATTGTCAAAGAATGTTTAATTTTGTTAGATAAGAAGACAAATACGTGCAATAAAATTTAATAGTGAACATGTACAATGATGTGGTTGCACATGAAATAGGGGTAAAATGGTTTCTCCACTCATATTTGACAGTGTCAGAGGTCAAATATAACGGTAGTGCTATATATAGGGGCAGAGGGAGGAGGACCTGGCCTCCCCCAACATCTTGCTAAAGCTAAATCACTGGCTTCGCCCCTAGCTATATAAGAAACCAAAGTGAACCCAATATACTAGAAAAAAAAATAGTTGTTGATGCTAAATAAAAAATCATACCTCATCTTCCGATGTTAAATAGACAAATTTTCTCGATCATAATTAACAAGCTCTAATAATGTGAATGCGCATACTAAAAAACCTAGCTAACTAGTCACTGAAGCTAGTAGTACTACCTAGTGTGTACATGACGCCATACTCGTACTTGAGTAACCGCCAGCTAGTCGCCCCTAGAACCCAATTAAAATTAATCATCTCGGCGGTTACATAACGAGATTACCGGCCGGGCGGTAGCTGAGAACGAAGTTGACTATTAGTCCGTAGTAGGAGTACTATACTACAGCACAGTCCTATCTTATTCGTCAACACTGGATATTTATAATATGTAGAGACGATAGATCTCTTGGCGCCGCCGCCCCGACCGAATCAAAGTTGCTGCTTCATGCGTTATGCTAGGGTGCTTCAATTCCACTCGATCAGCAGATCAACTTGCACTCGCACATGCACCAACGACGACCATCCAGTGGAAAAATCACCTAGGGCCTAGGCCGGGATACGACCGACCACTCCTAGTAGCTACACATTGCGCGCGAGAGATCAGAAAGAGAGACTGGCCGACTGGACTCTGGGGTAAAGATAGTGTATTCTACTACTAGGCACCAACCAAACCAACTGATGATGGGATCATATCGGAGACTGGTTCATCGATCAGCCACTGCAGGCACGCACCGTGATGCACGGCCAGTTTCCTACTTTCCTCCTCAATGAAGAGAGGACGACTGAATCACTGACCGGTGCATCATGCATGTTCCGCCGGCAGCTAGCAAATCAAAGCCCCGGTGCGTGGTCAACTCAACCGGAAAGAACGCAGCACTTAATGTCTAAATAAAATCAAACTGTGTGAACGTCTCCTAATAATTTCCTGCCAAAACGACGACGACTAGCTTTATTTGAGCTAAAGATGAAAGATAATTTTATACGTGAAGTTAAGCTATTTTGGAATTTTTTTTTTGGCAAAATAGCTTCACCAACAGTTTTATATCACTTCACGTATAAAACTGTTGGTGAAGCTATTTTATCAAAAAAAAATTTCAAACTAGTTTAACTTCACGTATAAAATTGCTTATAAAGCTATTTTTTAAACAAAACAGCTTCACTAGTAGTGATTCATGCAATGCCACACCAACTAGCTATAGTTAGTCACGTTAATTAGTGCTCGCTAATAACGACAGTTTCCAGAATTAAATCTTTTACTGATCGATCTGACACGGCCAACGCAAGCTGCTATAGCTAGGATAGATCTACAACGAGCTGCCATGCACTGCACGATTATATTGCTGCATTGACGACACACGCGACGTTACGTACCGGCGGTCGTCCGCCGATCGTCGCCTACACTCTTTTATTTATACATTATTAAAAATAAGTTGCAGCTAGCTAGCGGTCGGTCTGCGGTCGACGTGAGGTTCACTCTTTTCACTAGGACTGACCAAGTCGCAAGTCACTCACGGTGACGGTATATATTGATGAGTGATATGATTCGTGCATTATGTAAGCATGATCTAATCCAAGGAGTCTCGCTTTGGAGACGATGGAACCAGATTAATTAATAAAAATGATTCCAGCAAATGCATGCATGTACGTACATGCACGCACCACCAGCTAGCTAGCTAGCTAGTCAGAGCACAATCATGATCCATATGCATACTGTACGGAGTAAGTCATGACCACGCTACACGATATTTTGCAGAAAAAATATATGCCATGTTTTGGGACGGACATATATATACTTGCACAAGAAACGGTTTCTAGATTTAGCCCTATACGTGCAGTGCATTGCAACGGAATTCTCAATTAACGTTTACACGCCAAACCTCTACTTCCCATTTTTAAAAGTCTATTGTCCATTTTTAAACGAGCTAAGCCCGATTTTCAATTCTGAACTATGCGATACCAAGTACAACGCACTACACTTCCTTTAGTTAACTAGCCAAAACCAGACAATTAGTCTGTTCGTTTCAGAGAAGTGATTTTAGTCGTTGAACAATGTTTTTCTCACACAAATCAGTGGAAACAGAGAAGTGATTTTTAGCCGCAGAAAACCATCTATTTATTTGTGATTTATTCAGAGTTATTTGAAACCTATTTATTTCTATTCCTTTTGGTTTATTGCTCATTATTTGTTGAGCATGTGAGAAACTTATATCAAAGGGAATCTACCTTAAAAAGGTGAGTAAAGCAACCGTCTCCGTTGAAAAGTCGTGGTTAATCTTAACCTATGGAGACAGCTAGTACTCACTCCGTCCCATAGAAAGTGACATTTCTGACTTTTCGACGATGCGTTTGACCATTCGTTTTATTCAAAATATTTTTGTAAATTATAAAATAAATAAATTATCATTAAAGTATCTTTGATGATTAAGTAAGTTATGAAAAAATAAATAATATTTATATAAAAAAATTAAATAAGATGAACGTTTAAAGAAGATGACATGGATTCTAAAGTGATATTTTTAATATGACGAAGGTAATGCTGAAGAGTGGAGAAGTACGTCCAGCAGTGACGAGTGTCAGTGGACAGCCAGCGTTGCAGGCTAGCTCCATCCTCCAGGTAGCTGGAAGTACAGGTCTCTACAGGTAATCCGTGGAAAGAGAGAAACAAAGGAGCCACCACAACCACGTACATTACTGCTACTGTGCCTATTCTATCTCACAGTCGAATTTAAAAGGTACTATTAGGTGCATGATTTAATGAGTACGTACTATGTACATGTACTACTCCTACCTCTCGTGTCCGGAGCAAGTATTATAAAAGATTATAAGCAGGTTAAATGATAAAGTGGAGGGGAGAGTGAAAAGAAGAGAGGAAAAGTGGACTGTAAACTTACAGTCAACTTAAGTACAAAAATAAAAAAATTCTATGAGATGGACAAATAGGTCATATATTAATTGTAAAAATATAACTATATGAGTGGGCTAAAAAGTTGGTTGTAAAGATCCATATATAGACAACAGTGGGCTATATTATTAACATTGCTCTAAATAGGAGTATTATTGATGCAACTTTCATATATATATATATATATATATATATATATATATATATATATATATATATATATATATATATATATATATATATTGCTGATGCAACTCCTTCCAAAGGAAGCTACCATGACGGCCATGGCCATGGCCCAACCAAATGCAAATTAAAGCCAACCATCGATTTGCATTTCCCCAACCAAATGCTGCAGCAGAGGCACCAAGGTTTCCGGCTCTTCAATTCCTGCCGTATCTGTGTACTGCCGGGCGACAAACCAGCAGGACTCATGGACTCGTTCCTAGCTCTTCTGACTTCTCCCGTTACCACGATCCATAGTAGCCTCTATTTCGATCGCACATTTTGCCGCCGCCAACCTGCTTAATTAAGGGTTTGTTTGTAACTATTTCAATAAATTCTTTATTAGCTATGTCTGCTTCCAACTTCATCACCCAAACAATATATATAGCTTCACGAACTCTGCTCTATAGCCACAAAAAGTGAAATCACATATGCCAACGACTCTAGATTTTTTATGTAGAGGAACGCAAGACATGCATGGACTAAGGAACCAAGATGGTCGAAAAACTCGTCGTGGATGGCTGACACATGGAGACATCGACAAGCAAGATTACATATGAATGAGTAGACTGTGTTGACTAAGTCAAGATATAGTTGACCAAATCAAGACGAGGATTGACCAAGTCAAGTGGAGGCGCAAGAGGGCATGGTGATCGGACAGTCAAGGACGACGATAACACGTTCGAGATCATGGAGGAGGCGTAGCGGATACTTTTCTCGAGAGGGTTTTGGTGGTTCGAACCTCATTACTAGCATACATTTTTGGATTTGGGCCTAAAACCTTGGTGGGAGTTCTAGAGCGAATGGAAGGCGCCATTTGATGTCATCGCGAAGCTTGCGTCGAGACAAAGCAAAGTCATAAAGAGCTCATAGTCATCGAATGCATGGATCTTAACATGGACCATTCTGTCCTAGGAGTTAAGTAGTTCAGCTAAAATATCTAAGAGCATGCACCTGGGCACCTAGCTTTTGTGGCCGCTACTGGATGCTATATATGGTCATCGCAGATTATTACGTCCACCGGTTGTCGTGGCCGCAGCAAGTTTCTGGTTATTTTCGCGCGAGACCCTCTCAAAACCCTACCTGGGTACGACATATCAGTAGCTTTCATGCGGTGGATGAAAGCTCACGAAGCTACCAAACTTCGGATCTTGATGAAAAATAAGGTGACATGGTAGTTTTAAATATAGATAGTAAATTTTTTTGTCTAAGCTGTTTAGAACTCTAGTTTTTTAGAAAGAATTTCTATTTTAGATAACAGCTAATTCTTATAATTCAGAATGTACTTAGTTTCTTGGAGTTGAGTTGCTCTTGGAGTTCCCGGTGAGCTAGCAAAGCAACGCAAGGGCCGCCAAGAAGCCAAGGGTTTTTTTGTTGGCCCTTCGGCCATCCTGCGACCCCTGGGACGGGTCGATACTCAAATAGACTACTGATGGAATGGAAGCAAATTAAAAGATGACTAGATGATCATCTGTGTGTCGTGGTGTCTACTGGTACTCCATTATCGATCGTCTTCCAACATCCACAACGTCTAACGAACTGTAGGGAAACCGGAAAAAACAAACGCTCCCAGATTTTTCTTGTCCCGTGCGTCCGCCGGTGTAACGACGCGCGGCCGATAAAAGGCTTTCAAAAAAGCATCATGCAAAACTAACTTTAAAAAAAAAATTCACACGAAGTTAACGTACAGTACGTACATGAACCTATTAAAGACGGCCAGCACTGTTCGTTGGCGCGCCATAAAGTGTTGCTTGCCGCATGCTCATCGACCCCTCTCGCAGAACTGACGCTAAACATTGAATTGCATGTCCATGTTTCTTTTTTTTTTCACGAATCGGTTTGGATCATCAGGCCCCGTACAGTACCACCATCCCCCCCCCCCCCCCCCCCCCCCCTTTTTTTTCTCTAGCTGTCTCTTAACTGTCCGGTCGATTAGCAATTCAATGGCCGAAATTAAAGTGATACGTAATTATGGGAGGGAGGAGGCATCCAATCTTATCGTACGCCATGTCGCCTTGTGTGTCAGTATGCCCCCTTCCTCAAAAAAAAAACATTACTATGTCACTATGTGTACACTTCAGCTCATATTCTGTGGTCTGAATTTTTACCTTTAACTTACACAAGTGCGCATGTATGTAGTATGCTGTTCCTCCAGGAGCAAAAAATGTGGAGCTGCCAAAGTTTACACGTACTGTTGGTGATAAGCTCTACTGACGAAAAAAAAAACAGATTGCTTGCGGAGGCTCCGGTTTTTTCTTCCCCCGTCTGTTAGGTAGTTTCTCCCCTTTGAGTTGTGAGCAGCTCGGTCAGTTGGTCATTTGAGCCCTTGCATCACGCACGGTCGTTGATCCAGATTTTAAGTCGTCCACCACCGGAAGAAACACCACTGGAATGACTCTGACCGGTAATCTCTTCTTCTTCTTCCGGATAATATAATACTCCTCCTAATTAGCATTAAGGGCAAGTACATTGGTGTTGTCTCATAGGTCGTCTTGTATAATGTCACGTAATTTAAGATGACTTAACAGACCACATATACAATGGTTGATTTCTTAAGTTGACTCGTAGTAACTCATGATTTCTTAATTTATGCATGGAATAAAAATTAATTTATGAGGTGTATGGTAACAACAACTCATACAATGGTGTAATAGTTGTCTCATAGTCCTAAATCCTAGCTCATGAGGTGGTTGTTTTGCGAAACAACCACCTCTTTCTCTCTCACATTTCTCTTTCCTTCACCTAAGCAAAAATCCTACGTGGCATTGTATGAGACCGTTGAGGTGTAGCAATGTACCTGCCTTAATACTAGTACCAGTAGATTACAGTTAAAAAAAAGGAGGGGGGGGAACAAGATGCTGGGCCCACCAAGGAGAAGGCCGAGTCAATCCAAACGGCATGGAAAGCGATAGCCATAGCCAGAAGGAGTGGGCTGGGCCTGGGCTTGGCGCCACCGCGCCAATAAATAGGCGCCCGGGTCATCGGCCAACTCCCATCGCCCCCTGCCTGCCTGCTCTCTCCTCACTCCAACAACTCATTTCAGATCGGATACATCAACTAGTAGCTCCGGCCGTGCTTATATATATCAGTGTTTCTCATCCCATCTGATCTGATCGAGTCCCAGCCATCTATCCTTGAGCCCCTCCCACTCCCCTGGTAGTACAGGGTACAGGCGGAGGAAGCAGAGGAGACAGCCAGCTGCTGCTGATCAGAGAGCGAGAGATGGCCGGAGGCGGCGACGACCAGACGAACGGAGGAGGTCACGACCAGAGGGCCATGGAGGAAGGCAGGAAGGAGGAGTACGCCGACCAGGGCTGCGCGGTTGTCTCCGTCCCATTCATCCAGAAGGTAGGTACTGTGAGATCGATGAGATCTGGTGCCAAAACTACTCCACCCCCGTGTTCTTCTCGCCTCGTCCGGCCCGGCCGCCGCTAATTACTCTCTCTCTCTCTTTCTTCCTCCAATATCAACATTCATCTTGCGCCTCGGTGTCAAACTACCTCTCATTTCCGATCCGGATCTTGAGTTTTGCTGCATTTCATTTCGCCTCGATCGTCTTTCTTTATTGGTGTCTTTAAAATTAAAATACGGTGGATTTTTTCCTTAAAACGAGTCTAGTCTGTCTTTTTCTGTAAACATCGTACGTCCACCCACTTAAATGTACGTAATGCCTGTCCACGTCTTGTCTGCATCTCATGACAAAACGAAGTTCAAGTCGTGTGCCCGAATGGTCATGCACATCTATCCATGGCTCTATCTATATTGCAGATCATCGCGGAGATATTGGGCACCTACTTTTTGATGTTCGCGGGATGCGGCGCGGTGACGATAAACGCGAGCAAGAACGGGCAGATCACGTTCCCAGGGTGGCGATCGTGTGGGGTCTAGCGGTGATGGTGATGGTGTACGCGGTGGGCCACATCTCGGGGGCGCACTTCAACCCGGCGGTGACGTTCGCGTTCGCCACCAGCGGGAGGTTCCCGTGGCGGCAGCTCCCGGCGTACGTGCTGGCGCAGATGCTGGGCGCCACGCTCGCGTCCGGGACGCTGCGACTCATGTTCGGCGGACGACACGAGCATTTTCCCGGGACGTTGCCCACCGGGTCTGAGGTGCAGTCGCTTGTTATTGAGATCATCATCACTTTCTACCTCATGTTCGTCATCTCCGGCGTAGCAACAGACAACAGAGCGGTATTTAATTAATACTGATTATCGGAGCACATCATATATCGTCTGTTGTTGATTTCCTTTATACATACTAATTTACATGCATGTTTATATGGATGATGATGCAGATCGGTGAGCTGGCAGGGCTGGCCGTGGGCGCAACCATCCTGCTTAACGTGCTCATTGCCGGGTAACTACTGCTCTACTCTTCATGACGTACTAGTACTTTACATACATATACATGCCTCAAATACCTATTTTTTTCTACAGTATACTGTAGTAAGTTGCAGTAATTAGTTGTAGGTCATTTGCATGAAGAACTAATAGCAGCATGCATGCTGCATGACAACAGCCGGGTTGTCATCACAGGAATAACTTTAAGCTTTTTAACTTTTCACACTGCGTTCGTGCACAAAGTGACAAACTATCAACCAGACAGTACGTGTTTTTTCCAAGTCAAAAAAAATTTCAAAGACTACTAGTAGGGTTTTGTTGTGGCTGTCTCTGTCGGTAGCAGGGGTTTTATGGAGGCCATAAAGACCGTCATGTGAGTGTAGTCATGGCGTCCTAGCAGGAGCAGCTATAGCAGCTTTCAGTGTGGGTTGGTGAAACACCGGTGCGATGCCATTAATGTGAACGTACTCGTCTCCTCCTGCTCTCCGGAGGACCGCGTGCGTGTGTGTGTGTGCAGACTGCAGAGATGCAGATGCAGATGCAAATGCACTCTCTTCTCTTCTCTTCTCTTGTGAACACTGCCCTGCCCAATACGACTGAGCCGCTTCTGACGACTTGTGTGCAAGTGGAATAGTCGTAGCACTCACTAGTAGCATCATATCATCATAGGGTTTAAAACTGAATATTCCTAGCTACTTAAACTCACTATTAACCTTTTCTTTCATTTTTTTACTGTTATTAGTACAATATTTTTCTACTTGTTATTATTAGTAAACAACAATAATTTTATAAATTAATTAAAATTTTGTAATTTTTATAAATTAATTGAAATTTGGGAAATTAACTCGTACTAGTACCGCCCTTTTCTTTTCTGACTGACTGATATACTTTGAACCTTTCCGGTGGTGGAACAAGAACGAAAACAACAAACAAAAGCTTTTTTGCATTGACAATCAAACCCATCCATGATCGGATCCTCCATGTGTGTGCTTTTTGATAACAAACAGGCCTGTCTCTGGCGCGTCGATGAACCCGGCCCGGAGCGTTGGCCCGGCGCTGGTGAGCGGGGAGTACAAGTCCATCTGGGTGTATGTGGTGGGCCCTGTGGTGGGGGCCGTGGCCGGGGCGTGGGCCTACAACCTGATCCGCTTCACCAACAAGCCCCTCCGCGAGATCACCAAGAGCACCTCCTTCCTCAAGAGCAACATCAACAGGACCAACTCCGCCTAGCCACGTTACCTCACCATGCTATGCTGCCTTCAGGATCGATCGAAGCTGATGAGCTGCATATATATCGATCCCCCTGCTATCATCCATGGCCGGCCGACGTGCCCTGTGGATCGGAGGAGGGCTAGCTACTCTCTGCTACTTGCTACTGCTAGTATATATAATTAGTTCCTGAGTGCGTGATTGTGTGTGTGTGTGTGGATGGAAACATATGGAAAGTTAAGGTACCTAGTAGTAGTACGTACTATGGTTTGTTGTTGGAGCATTCATGTCGACGAGGCACAACACAACCCAACCATGAACAACCATGCATGTGAGGAAAGAAGGACGACAGCTGCTACGCTACGTGAACCATTTGTGTCTTGGATTCCGGGCAACTCTGGTTGGTCTACCCCGTGAATGTGCTTAATTATAAGCAATTACTGCATTGCCATGTGCGCCGCCTATTTTTGTTAACTCAATTAGTCGATGTGTTGATGAGATATATGCGTCCCTGTGCTTAGGCTCTTTGGTGTCTGTTCGCTTGATCGTTTTTGCGGTTGATAAACCGGCGGATACTGTTTTTAAGATGAAACGGTGTACGTATCTATATCTAAACAATGTATATCAAGTACATGTCAAAGTCTATCTATATCTATACCTATTAATAAAGAACAAAATTTTCAGGCTTCTTTTTTTTCGTCCAGCCCATTCAATATTTGACTAACAGTCCGGTCTACTTGCTCGTACGGCTTCCCTTTTCTGAATCATGGCAAAACTCCCCTTTCGTCATCGTTTAATAGTGCAATACTTTTTAAAGCACCCATCTCCTATCTCACCATATGAGTCCCAATCGAATAGGACTAAAAAAACTTCCAAATAAATATAAGCAGATCTCTGTACGTCATGAACTAGAGATTCAAGTTGAATAAAAAAGGAGCTCTGATTCAGCTTGATTTCCTCTTGTTCCCAGATCTTCTAAGTCCCTGTGTGAGACGAATCATGGCAGCCTCTTTCTTACCCAAGTTATCATGCCGTAAAGGTTTCCAACTCAAACCAAACCGAGACTAATAAATCAAAACCAACACATCCATCCAAATCCAATCGAAACCCAAATCATACTAACTTTGGACATCAATAGAAAAAAAACTCGCCGGCCACGATGCCCGCGACGTCGCATCGCTTAGTGCGCCCACGCCACCGGCCCGACATGTGTGGCCACCGTCATCTGCACCCTTCTTCTAGACCAGAGTCATGCAGCCGTCTTCTCTGAGGGCACGAGCTCGTGCGACTACCATCTCCAAGCACGCATGAATATGGCAGAGGGACCAGAGGACGACAAGTTAGGGAGGCTGCTGCCCCGACCCCGAGTGGAAGCAAAGAGAGGAGAGCGGCAAGCTCCCTGAGGGAGAGGGCGGCGTGGGCGAGGCAGGGCGATGACAGCGCCAGCTAGGGCGGCATAGAGCCATAGACGAGGTTGACACGAAGGTACGGGTGGCGCTGAAGCAGGACAGGGACAGCAGCGGGCACCGAACGGCGTCCTAGACTCCTAGCGGCTGACGCGCTCGCCCCCGGAACGAATCGCAGGTGCAGTCTGACGTGCGCAGGTGAGTTTTTCATTCGTGACTCTTTCCTTTTCTTTTCTCTATTTATTTATTTATTTATTTATATCCCTTTCCTGTTTGGTACGTATGTTTCTCTTTTCTTTTATTTTTATATTTATTTATTTCTTTTTCCTATGTTGTTTTATTTGTATTTGTATTTTTTTGTTCTTTTTTATTTTTTTATTTATTTTTTAACAATGTGTACTTTTATTCTTCCGATCACTTTTTTTATTTTAATATTTATTTCCCTAATTATATATTTTATTTAGTTTTTCTGTGTTCAAATATGGCTTTGTACTATTTTCTTTTTTACTATAATTAATTACTTCATTATTTCTATTTTTTACTTTTTATTATACTGTGATGTTCACGTAGTATACATATGATGTTCTATGATATATAGTGATGTTCGTGCAGTTTTAATATGATGTTCTACGATGTATTCGTGATGTTTGATATTATTTTTTTATTTTTTATTTAGTATAATAAATTACTTCACTAATTTATTATCTATTTATTTTTATTTTTTATATTTTTTATATGTGATGTTCACGTTGTATAAGTATGATGTTCCATGTTTTTTTTTATGTTCGTTCAGTGTTAATTGATGTTCGATGATTATCTATGAATGCATATTCAATATAAGATAAATGATTATTAATTTTTTTATCGAAATATATCCATGTGAGGTCTTGTTTTGAAGAGTTTATTATAAGGAGCACGATGATGTAAT
This sequence comes from Microstegium vimineum, assembly GCA_022036555.1. Taxonomy (NCBI): domain Eukaryota; kingdom Viridiplantae; phylum Streptophyta; class Magnoliopsida; order Poales; family Poaceae; genus Microstegium; species Microstegium vimineum. Next base: position 12,263,445 of record CM039122.1, on the reverse strand, counting down.
CAAATTTTAATTATGATACTTAGTTTATCAGCTATAACTTTTTTTTTTACTTCAAACAAACATTATAATGTGCTGACATCAGCTATTTTGGATCTACTGTTGCTTTGAATTGTTGTGTGGTGCTCTACTGCATGCTGTTGCTTTGAATTGTTGTGTTGTGCTCTACTGCATGCTGTTGCTTTGAATTGTTGTGCGGTGCGTGGTAAAGTCTGGCCCAAGGAAAAAAAACAATTGAATTCAGCCCATCTATTACGGGTAACAAATTATTTAATCGGGGGGTCGGCTGCTAACCGCACCCGCTCGCCCCTGGACTGTGGCCAGCGAGCTCGCCCCTTGACGCCGGCTTCCCCACGGCCGGCGCGCTCGCTTCCGAGGCCGCCGAGGCCGGCATCCTCGACTCCCTGTAGCCAACGGTGCCCTAGCGCTAGCACGCTCAAAGGTGAGGAGAGAGAAGCCGGCACAGCTCAGCCGGCCATTGGTGGAAAATTCCTCACGTTCGGCTGCGGGCTGCACAAGCGAGACGAAACTACTATGTTCGTGCGAATGTGCGGTGAAAGGGATAAGATACATATGGTGAAAGAGATAGGATGAGACAGGAAAGGGAAATAACAAAATAATTGAGGCAAAGAAAAGGAAAAAAATGAGGGTGTTATATCATTTTCCGTT
>CM039122.1:12072949-12262679 GCA_022036555.1 Microstegium vimineum | reverse complement strand
TTCCTGGTTTATGGGGTAGAAAAATTTTGTTTTCTGGCTAGCATAGCAACCTCATAACCCTACACATCTTCTATCACATGTCTTCCTCTTAGAACTGAAATAAGTAACATCTCTCATCTTGTGCTTTGTCAACCATTAACATGACTGTTTTATGTCCATGATATTTCAGGTTGATATGGAAAACTTGTGGGGTGAACCTGTTGATGAAGGTGGGACGACACCATCAAGTGTGGAGCTTGTGTCCAAGGTGCTCTCCTAGAGCAGCTCAACCTTTTTCCTGAAGAGCGCTGACATGAAAACACCGACATCCTACAAGTCAAAATCATCAGATGAAAGCGAGCTTCGGGAACGACTTGCAGCTGAAGCAAAGGCTGCAACAGAGGCTGATGTTCAAGGTGAACTCGATGAGCTCAGGAAGAGAAGTGAAGCAGCTAAGGAAAGCCTGGCGAAGACACAGAGAGACGTGGAGGAGTACAAGGCGCAGACCGAGAGTAAGTTCAAGTCGATGGAGGAGACCAATGCGCTCATTAAGAGGCTCTTCGTGGGCAATGGTAATGCTTCTTCGTCTACATGAGGACTCCTGGTCACATGCTGTGTTTGAACTTTGATTTTGGGTACTTAGAAACTTAATTGTATGTTGTTGTGTTATGTGAACTAGTGATGGTGTGAACTGAGCTGTATGCTCGTTGGAACTGAACTGAGTATGTAATTATGTGGGTTTTCTAGTATAATTTCCGAATTGCAATTAAATTATTATCTGCATTTGTTTGACGAAAATGATGGCGTCTTCAGTGACGATTACAAACCGCAATTTGTAACGATTTCAAATCAATAGTTGTGACGAACATCTTCCATGTTCAGTGACGATTTCAAACAGCAATATGTGACCAAATAACAACCAATCAGAACAAGACACCTGGCTGAATTTGATTCGTCCACGTGGCGGCAATGCATTGCAATCTGTGACCAAACTTTTTCATCTTCCGTGACGATTTCAAAGAGCAATCTGTGACCAAACAAGAATCAATTGGAACAAGCCATGTGGCGGCAACGCATCGCAAGCTGTGACCAAACTCTTTCATCTTCCATAATGATTTCGAACAGCAATCTGTGACCAAACAAGAACCAATCAGAACATGCCACGTGGTAGAATCTGATTGGTCCACGTGGCGGCAATGCAGCATCCGGGTCAGCGATGATGTCATGCGCCACGTCAGCAATGATGTCATCAGCCACGTCAGCATCCTACGTGGCAAGCGTCGTCGGGCCGTTTCCAAACGGGCCGTTATGACGATATCAGAGGTCAATCTGTGACCAAACCGGACTGTCATAGGTTACAAACGCCGTTAATGGCGACGTTAACGTCGCTGTTTTGGTGCGACGACGGACGCTGGATCGTGACCAAAACTGATCGTCACAGAAAAGAAATCACATCCGTAACGATGGTGTTTTCGTCACAGACTAGAGACACATCTGTGACGAAAAAACCATTTTGTCACTGTAGATCAAATGTGACGTGACCTCAACGATGATCCCATTTTCGTCACAAATTTGTCATAGATTACACTTGGTGACGTTTTTTGCATCTTCAGTCACGATCTGAGTACGTTACAAATGGTCAGATCCCTACTAGTGTAGTTAGCTACTTAATAACTTTATATATAATTTGGTCTAGATAGTAGAATAGTTGCAATCCAAGGTTCAACTAACAATTATCCAATCTTCTCCTGTTGTTGTCAGCTATTGTGCTTATTAATCTTAGTGGTTGCTTTGAGTTTCTTGCTTTCTTTGTTGTAGTGTGGTTGTCTTTAGTATGTCGCTGGTATTGTTGTTAATTCGTTGGATTGACAGTCTGGGTTTCTCTATTTTAGTATAATTGGCAATTCTCTTGTCTGATTTGAAGTAAATCAGTCCAACTAGGTTTGTCCTAATAAATTAAAATTGTAAGCCTTTGGTATCCAAGTATATATCAGCATGTAACGAATCATATGGGTTTGATATTGTAATGTTGATGTTAATAGATCAATCACCCTAAATATACTTTCATAACAATTTATTTCAATTTTTATAGGTCCTTTTAGAATGAATGGCGGTACCATCCTAGAACGCCACTCTTCCTTTAAGGTCTGGTATGGAATGGGGGAAATGGAGCCCCCATCAGAATGTTCCTCAAATAAAACTATATAACCAGAGGGCATATAGGTCGTGATGGTATATTTTATAGAAATTTATAGCTAATATAATATTTGGAGACCGCTATGGAAACTAATGGACTCCATTTGTGATACGAGCAAGTTTGTGTGTGTATCTATATGTATTTATATCAAATAGTAACAAGTATCTATACACATGACACACTAGCTAGGACAACCAAGGATCCTAGTGGCCAATTGAAATCAAAAGATTCAAACATTACGGAAAAGAAGATTAACACAAACGAACATAATGCAAATATAGAGCTAGTACACAATTGTATGAGCATGCAGTGTGTTAAGATGCCCGTCTCTATCTATCGATTAAAAATGAGTTTGGAATCATTTTCCTTCCACTACTACAAAACCATTTGTAAGAGCATCTTCAATAATTTCCAAACAATTAGTTGATAAGAGCATCTCCAAGAGTACCCAAATCTATCTCCCAATCTAGAAATTTTGGCAAGATCGGAAAAAACTCATCTCCAACACAACTCTCAAACCCACCTCCCAATGTTTTGGCACTTGGAAAAAACAATCCCATGCACGAATATATTCGTGTGCGTATCATCATGCCAATCCGAGGTGGAAGGAGGTGGGAAAGAAAAGGGAATAGGACTGGGTTCGGATGCAAATGTATAAGAGGTCAAGAAAACATAAAAGTGGTTTGTGTGATTTAGAAATAATTTTGGATTCCTGATGTACAATTGCATTCTATGTTTTAGGAGGGAGATGGTGGAAACTGTTGGAGTTATAGCTTTTTTATGTCTCATAATATCTTTCGATAAGTAGGTTGGAAAATCATTTTTAGATACCGTTGAAGGTTTTCTAAATCAATGAGTTTTAGAAGTGTCTAAAAATAGTTTGGATCATATTTGTTGCCTTCCTCCAACCATTTCTAAATACTCGTTCCTGAAATATAGAAGCCAATGCAATTTTGCATGAGGATTCCCAAACTACTTTTAAAACACACAATCATATTTGTACTTTCTTTCTTTCTTGTACATTTGCATTAAGGACCCAGTCTTACTATTCATTATTTTCACATCCTTCAGCCTCTAGATTGGCATGTCGAGACACTCACCCATATATCCATGCATGGTGGTTGTTTTTCCAAGTGCTAAAAGATTGGGAAGGGGGTTGGGAGTTGTTGGAGATATGTTTTTTTTTTCAATTGTGCCAAAAAGTCCTACATTGGTAGAGTGTGTTTTGGGTACTCTTAGAGATGCTCTAAAGATGCCTTCTTTTTTAATAAAGACAACTCAATCAATAACCGCCTCTAAAACTGGTTTTCGAAATGAGCCGCCTCTAGAAATGAATTTGTATAGTAGCTGTATTTATAACCACATCTACAAATGACCATATCTATAAAGGTGGCTTTAGATCCAACCGTCTATACAAATGGATTTCTAGAGACAGTTAGAGACGTCTCTAAAAGCAGATGGAATATAGGAAAATTCAGAACTTTTTCAAATGGAGTAGGATGAAGATAGACTTTATATCAAAGTTGTATGTATCATTGTGAGCTACATCTTTGTAATCCTTCCATTCTAAACTGTAAGTCATTTTGGCTTTTGTAATGCATCTAAATATACACTTATGTCTAGACACATAGTCAAACTTATGAATATATAAAAGCCAAAGAGATTTACAATTTGGAATAGAGAGAGTAGTTGACAACTTTTTCTTATGAAATCATTTGGATCTAGCAAACTATATTTGAGGTTCTCACATTTTGAAATTCCATTTTTTTGAATTTTTCAAATGACTTCGAATGGAGAAATGATTAAAACCAAAGTTATATATATCAAAAAGGTATAAAACACTAGAATTGATAACTTTTTCATTTGAAGTAATCTATGGTCCCAAAATTTAGTTTAAAGTCCAGACATATTAAATTCAAAATTTTCAAATGACCTCAAATGGACAAACAACAAAAGATCAAGTCATAAATTGCAAAGAGTTATACAATTGACAATATTTTCATTCAAAATCAGTTGTCCTAGGAAAAAATATGTTTCAACTTCTTACATTTAAAATTCAAAAATTCAAATGACCTTGTATGGAGAAACGATACAAACCAAAGTTTTACTTGATTATATCTACAACATTATGTCGAAACCTTTCCGTTGGAATTCCTTTAGGGTCCCGAAAACTCGTTATTTCTACAAACCATTCCATGAAGGGAATATTTGTGTCCTTTATTCATAGGTGACTTTGGGTGGAGTGGTCAGGTCGTGTGGTTGTCCAGTGGGTTCCTTCCTAAATTCTATTTACTTGCTGCCCAATTTATGATTTCTAAAAAATGATTTGTAGAAGCAAGTGTTATGTTGCCTGCCGTCTTTACAAATCTTATTTCTAGCAACTTGAGCTTAGAGCCACCTCAGCAAAGCATCTACAATTGTATCTCAAAATGACAAGTTGTTATAGACTTCACTCGACACTGTTACCCATCCCCTTCCTCCATTGTCGTATCCACGGGTCAGCCCTAGCTACCAAGAAATTATTATTCCTCTCCCCAATGTATTGGCCATGCAACCTCTCTGCCACATCAAGAGCAACCACAATCCTCTTTCTCTTAAGCTAATGGGAGGGAACTGAATCTTACCAAATGGGTCCTACTTATGGATCCAAGGGTGTTCATGCGAGATTCACATCCATCGACACACTCTCACATGCATGGATCGAAACTATATGACTACAAAAAACAACCCTAGCGGGGATCTACATTATGTGTAGAGTAGTTGAGAATGGTTGAGAAGAGGACAAGCAGAGTGGACGGCAACTTGTGAGATATACTGGCCACTAGCATACAGTCGAGAGTTTGCTATCACCTCGATGGTGGGATAGATCTAACCGACTCACGGCCTCCGTAGATCCACCGGGTGCTGGTCCATTGGAGCAACTGAGGACATGCCGCCATGGAGATAGACAGTAGCGCAGCGGTGTGACTGGCAGAAATGCAAAAGTGAGAGTGGGAGAGGACGGAGATAGTTATGATCTCTTTAATCTTCCAACTGATATGATCCTATATATTACATAGTCGGATCTTATAAAGAGTGTCTTCGATAATATTTTTAGAGACAAACTTCTCCTACGAATAGATTTAACGAGGAGCTCTGAAAATCGTTGGGTATTTTCGATGATAGCACAACTTTTAGCCTATCTCTGAAAGTAAAAGGGATGGTCAAAAATCATTTTTAGTAGTCATTACTGAAAGTTAAAAAGCAAACAAAGAAAGAAGGCTGCAGATAAGCCGCACCCAGTATTTGTGTGCGTGTGCAGCTCTCGAAGTTGCCATGAGTGGCGCCATGGTGCGGTCTTGATGCATGACAGACGAGACGAGCTGAGATTGACGACGACGGGTTCGACCCCCAATCCCATCATATCGATGGATGATCGCACGGGCGACCGCAGACCGCGCGACTGGGCCAGGCTATAGTAGGGCCGGATGCCTGCTCATTGGCTGCTGTGGTGTAGTGGGAATAATGTAAACCGAATATCTTGACCTCGCGCTTTACGGCGGCCCGAGACGACGGCGATAGTAGCCAGCAATAGCGGCAGCTGCAGCCGTCGGATCACCATCAGACGGGCCCGATGTGGTCACCGAGCAGACGTTCTCTGCTGTAGTAGTGCTGTGTTGGTCGGCACGGCATCAGATCGTGCGGCTGGCTTGGTCGCCGTAGGAATAATTCGCCACGTGTGTGATTGGAGATGCTTGTCGTGTCCGTCGGGCACATTCATGTCAACGGATGATGCTGGAATTCTTATTCCCCAGGTGATGCAAGGCCGTGACGTAACCAGCCGATGTCAGTTTCTGACGAAAAGAAGACCACTTCGTTTGCATCTCTAGGCTAGCTGCCACGATATCAGCTGAACGACCCTTTTTCTATATTTTTTTTAAAAATGTTCTTTGACCGACCGATATGCTTAATGTTCATTTTACTTCTATATATGGTGAAAACATTGCCTCGTGTTGGCACCCATAATTAGTCCCTCTGATCTAAATTATAAGCTCTGTTTTTTAAACTAATTTATTTTTTGTGCAACTACATATACATCATATTTTAAATGTGTATTAAAAGACAACATATATAGAACAATTTATAATTTAGAACAAAAGAGTAAAAACTAAAGATTTTGTTTATTTACCTACATTAATTAGTCACTTATAGACGTAGCGGTATAATTTTATCTATATTATCAAACATGTTCGTGCGTTACAACAAGAGAAAAGACTGAATATTAGTTAAAAATGTACGAGGGCATTGGATATTTATTCATATTTTTTGTTTTTTCTATATCTTTTTCAATCTAATTTTTTTTCACCATCAACTCATGTATTGCTATTTTCTAAACTAAGTACAAGGTTTTTTCTATTTAGATTTGGATTAGAATTAGAATCCTTATTCTGCTTACTCAAAGATATTCTATCATGAGACATGTTGGAATAAGAATTATATGGAAAGCTAGTTGTTTTTAAGTCTAGATCATATATTTGACCCAATAGGTTTTGGAATCAAACTTTGTATCATGCTAGACAAGAGCTATTCAAACTTGTATAAACATGAGTTACATATATAGAATTAGGAATAGATCTCTGCTCTTGCCTTTTACTATTTAGATTTGGATTATCATCCATATTCATCTTACTAGGGCTATATTCTATTTGGATTAGAATATGATTCTTTTTTTTTGAGAATTATAATATGATTCTTAACTATACTCGTGTCAAATCCCTATATATAAAAATAGGAGGGTTGCAGTATACAAATGAATAGAGACATTTGCAGTTATAGAGTTAATTAGGAAATACCATACCAAAAAGAATGGGGAAAATTTTTACCTCTTTATTATGAAGTATATATAGATTTGGTCCCAACCAAAACTTTTCTAAAGACTTAAATACTTGCTCAATGATTAAAATAGGCACAATATACATTATCTCACACACTAGATTCGATCGTATTTGGAGATACTGAAGAATCATGGTCCCTTGTGTTTAGGCGATTAACGACAATGCTAGGTCACTATGAATAACGTGTGTTTTGGAGAGGCAAAGTCATTGAAAGTTAGGTCATTAGTGATGCTAAGAATGGGCTTAATGGATATTCATGCCCCTAAGATGAAAATCGTTTCAGTTTCAAAGGATGGTGATTCAAGTTGAAGACTAGGCTAGTCCTTAGTGCCATGAGGTTGAGAAGGGCACTAAGTATAGCTAGGACTTTGTTTTTCCTTTGACCGTACTATAAAGAGGGGTATGAGGTTAGTAGCTTGACCTAGGAGAGTTTGAGAATGTCGGTGTATGCACATTTGTCATAATTAGTCCTAGAGACCCTGCTAATAGCCCTTGAGATGGTAGGAGCAAAACCCCTTCAAAAGACTTAGTGAAAAGAGGTAAAGAAGTGGGAGAAATGAGCTCCGGACCAGTCTGCCTAGGAGGCATTGAACCAAGGAGAGTGGTCTGACGGTCCTTGACTTAGGCAAAAGCTCAGTGAAGTAAGCTCCGGACCACCTGTCTGGAAAGCGTCGGACCAGAGGCGAGTGGTCCAACGGTCCCTTGTCAGATGCAGTGAGCTCCAGAGTGAGCTCTGTACTAGTCCGACGGTGAGTCCGACGGCTAGTCCGACGCTTCAAGGAAGATGGTGTTTCAACACAGTAAGCACCCTGGCTCCGGACCAGTGCGTCGGACCAGGGCACCGGACTATGGCAATTAGTTCGGTGGTTCGAAGTGGATAAGAAGTTGGCATGCAGTGAGCACCTTGGCTCCGGACCAGTGCGTCAGACCAGGGCGTCAGACCAAGGCGAGTAGTCTGACGGTGCTCTTTTCAGATGGATTTTGAACTATCAGTGAGCACCAGACCAGGATGCATATATAGTCCGGTGGTGTGACCGTCGGACTAGTCCGGTGCCTTCGCAGAAACGGGAAAAGCAAGAAACGACTAGTTTTGGAGGTGGGGACTATTTATAGTTGCCCTCCTCATCCAAGGGAGCTCTCTTGGCCATTGTTTCAGCTGAAGGAAGCTAGAGAGACTTCTTGAAGAGCCAAGTGCCTAGAGAGGGAGAAATTTGAGAGAGTTCATCTTGTTCTTCCCTCCTAGGGTGATTAGGAGTGACAAGTATAGATCCATCCACCTTCCTAGCCTCGAGTTGGTCAAGTGAAGGTCTTGTGCTTGTTACTCTTGGTGTTCGACAGCATCTAGACGGTTTGGTGGTGATCGGAGGAAGGAGATCGTCGGAAGATTGTTGGCGGCCCTTCTCCAAGCTTGTGATCGGTTGTGGGCGATTCACCGAGCCGGAGTGGCGAAGAATCAGCCCGTAGAGAGCACTCTACCCTTGCGCGGGTAGAGGGGGAGCTATACCTTGTGAGGTGCTCCAACGAGGACTAGGGGGAGTGTCAACTCCTCGATACCTCGGGAAAACATCGTGTGTCACCAATTCTCTATCCCTAGCTCTTTACTTACTTGCATTACCTTTCCGTTTGTGTTCTTTCAATTCCACTAGCATTGCTTAGGTTGTCTTTCAATTCATATGCCTTGCTACCGCTTTCTAGTTAGGACACACATCCAATAGGCACTAGGGGGTGATTGTCATTGTTAGGTTTTAATATTGCTTTAGAATTTTAAAAGAAGCCCAATTCACCCCCCCTCTTGGGCATCTTGATCCTTTCAATTGGTATCAAAGCTTGGTTGCTCTTAAATTAGGCTTTACCGCCTAGAGCAAGATGTACCATGGGGATGGACCCCCTCCCATGTTCGATGGAGACGACTTTCCTTATTGGAAGGTTCGTATGGAAGCCTATCTAGAGGCCGTCGATGCCGACGTTCATAGAGCCGCCACTCAAGGTAGTTCGGTGTTCGCCGAAGATCCTTTCTTTGACAAGAACAATGCTAAAGCTAAGAATATCCTTTTCCGTGTCATTGGCAAGGATGTGTTCAACTGTGTGCGGAATTGCAAAACCACGCATGAGATTTGGACAAACATTTGTGCTCTACACAGAGGGCACCAAATGTGAAAGAGAAGAGCGCTATCACCTCATCATTGCTAAGTTGAACTCTTTCACCATGCTATCTCATGAAAATGCTAATGAAATGTATTCTCGCTTGAATGTGCTTGTAGAGGAGTTGAATGGCCTTGGGCTCACCCAAATGACACCGGCCAATGTGGTGTGCAAGATACTTTGTGTCTTACCAATAGACAAGTATAGCCACATCATCACGGTCCTTCATCAAGGCGATCTCTCCGCAACTACACCAACACAAGTGTTGGGCAAGATCAATGCTCATGAGATGTACATGAAAATCAATGATGGAAGCTCATCCTCCTCCAAGAAGAAAGAGAAGGAGGAGAAGAAGGACTTGGATCTCAAGGCATCTTCCAAGGAGAAATGCAAGATTCAATATGTCGTTGAGAGTGCAAGTGATGATGAAGACAACATCGCTCTTATGGTGAAGAAGACCACCAAGATGTTGAAGAGGCTAAACAAGAATGGAGTCAAGTTTGACTCAAAGAAGAAGAAATTCTTCACAAGCTCTTCAAGGAAGATAATCTCCCAAATGAAGTGCTACAACTGCGACACTCTTGGTCATCTAGCTCATGTTTGCCCTGAAGAGAAGAAAGAGAAGTTCAAGAACTACAAGAAGAACAAGGGTGGCAATGATGACTCAAGTGATGATGACAAGAAGCAAGACAAGCCATACAAGAATAAGAAGAACTTCAACTTCCACAAGATGAAGAAGAATGGCAAAGCTTACATTGTGGGTGATTGGCTCACCAACATTGAGGATTCTAGTGAGTCCTCCGATAGTGAGAGTGAAGATGAGAAGGTGGCCGCTTTGGTGATTGGTTCTTCGCTTCCACCGCCGCCTCCTCCTTCATCACCGGGCTCATCCTCTACACACTTATGCCTCATGGCTAAAGGTGACAAGAAGGTACAAATAGAGGATGATGATGATAGTGGTGACTCAAGTGGTAGTGACGATGATGAAACCCCATCCTATGATGAGCTAATTAAAATTTACAACAAGTATGCTAGAATCATAAGGAGGTACAAGGGTAAAAATGACAAACTACTTGAGGTCAAAGAAAACTTGCATGATAAGCTTGACACCTTGACTAGTGCTAATGATGATTTGAAGCTTGAGATTAACAATCTCACATCTAGCACTAGGAGCTCAAAGCCTCTCTTAAGCAAGCTAATGAGAAACATGATAAGCTTGAGAGGTCAACACAAGATCTACACACAAGGTATAACTTGCTAAAAGATGACTACCAAAATGTCAAGCAAGAACACGACACACTAGTGGTAGCAAATGAATTGCTTAATCAAGATCTTGCTACACATGTTGCTACTAACCCGTGTGTTAAATGTGATAGTGCTACCTCTTGTGATATCTTGATTGATGATGTGGCTCTTGAGAAAAGTGCTAAGTGCAAGAGAGCTGTTGAAGTCGACAAGTATGATGACTATGTCAAGATGAGAGAAGAGAACTCAAAGCTCAAGGAAGAGCTAATCACTCTCAAGTCTAACAAGCCTATTGTCATCAAGCCGGCTCAAGAAGAAGACAAGGATTCTATCACCTTGATCACCTCACTTAGAGAAGAAATTGCTAAGCTCAAGAGTGACAAGACCAAGCTTGCAAGTGGGTTTGAGAAGTTCACCAAGGGTCACAACCTTCAAAGTGAGCTCTTGATGAACACCATTGTCAAGAATGACAAGACCGGTATTGGGTTCAAGGAGAACCAAGTCATGAAGGCAAATGTCAAGATTGAGGCCAAGAATTACTACAAGAACAAGTACAATGGCTACAATCAAGAATACTCGAAGCCCAAGCCAAGAAGATGTTTTGAGTGTGGTCAAGTGGGTCATTTCGCTTATGATTGCAAGACTCAACCACCCAAGACCTTGCCCAAGCACACTAGGCCATTTTCTCATGATGCTCACTATGTCATCAAGAAGGACAACAAGGGTAGACCACTAGTAGTGTTCCTTGGTCCACCAATGAAGAACAAGCCTAGAGTTCTTTAGGTTGCAAAGAAGTTGGTTACCAAGGCTATGGGGCCCTACTTTGAGTGGGTTCCCAAACAACAAGCCTAACTCCATATTGCTTGTGTGTAGGTGAACTACAAGACCGGTGGAAGTCATTGGGTGATTGATAGTGGTTGCACTCAACATATGACCGGTGACTCCCGGATATTCACCACACTTGATTAAGATTGTGAAGGGCAAGACAATATTACCTTTGGGGACAATTCAAAAGTTAAAGTTCAAGGTCTAGGCAAAGTGGCAATCTCCAATGATCAATCTATATCCAATGTCTTGCTAGTATAATCACTAAGCTTCAACTTGCTTTCCGTGGGTTAACTTTGTGATATTGGATTCAATTGTCTATTCACAACAACCGAGGTGATTGTGACCAAGATTGAAGATCCATCAATGATATTCAAAGGGTTCTGGCACAACAACCTCTATTTAGTGGATTTCACCTCAAATGAAGCCGAGTTGCAAACATGTCTATTCTCCATGAGTTCTTTGGGTTGGCTTTGGCATAGAAGATTAGCTCATGTAGGCATGTCAACTTTGAAGAAACTTGTCAAGAAGGAGATGGTTAGAGGTGTGAAGGATATGGTGTTTGAGAAGGACAAGTTGTGTAGTGCATGTCAAGCCGGCAAGAAAGTTGCCAACACCCATCCCACTAAAGCATTCATGTCAACCTCAAGGGTTCTAGAGCTACTCCACATGGACTTATTTGGACCTACCACCTATGAAAGCCTTGGAGGAAATCTCTTTCGCTTAGTGGCAGTTCATGATTACTCTAGGTACACTTGGGTGTTCTTTCTTCAAGACAAGAGTGAAACTCAAGCTATCTTCAAGAAGTTTGCAACAAGGGCACAAAATGAGTTTGAAGTGAAGATCAAGAAGATAAGAAGTGACAATGGCACCGAGTTTCTCAACACCAAGATTGAAGACTATTGTGATGAAGTGGGAATCAAGCATGAGTTATCCGCCACATATACTCTACAACAAAATGGTGTTGTAGAGAGGAAGAACCGGATGCTCATAACTCTAGCAAGATCTATGCTTGATGAGTACAATACTCCGGAGAAGTTTTGGGTGGAGGCCATCAACACCGCTTGCTATGCGGCAAACCGCCTCTTCATCCAATGGCTATTGAAGAAAACTCCCTATGAGCTTGTGAATGGGAAGAAGCCGGATATTTCATTCTTCTGGGTGTTTGGTTGCAAAGTGTACATCTACAAGAAGTGCCAACCTTGGGTAAATTCCAACGGCGGTATGACCTTGGTTTCCTTGTTGGATATTAGCTTAAATCCAAGGCATACCGTGTATTTAACAAAGCCACCGACTTAGTTGAAGAAACATATGACTTGGAATTTGATGAAACTAATGGCTCCCAAGGAGCGCTTGAGGATATTGATGTAGGTGATGAACCTTTGAGGGAGGCAATGAAGAATATGCTAATTGGTGCTATCAACCCGCAAGAGGTGGAATAAGTCGAAGATGAAGCTACTCAAGTTCCTTCTCCACCTCACACACCTCAAGTTGAAGAAGATCAAGTGAGGGAAGCTCAAGAAGATACCTTCATCCCTCAAGATCAAGCCGAGGCCGAAGCAAGCAATGTTAAGGCACCACATCCCCCTCCTCAAGTTTATGATAGAAGATCAACACCTATCCTTCAAGCTCACCGCCATGATCAAATCATAGGAAGTCCATCAAAGGGAGTTATGATTCGCTCTAGACTTGCATCTTATGTTGAACATCACTCGTTTGTTTCCTTTGTTGAGCCTACTAGTGTTGAGGACGCACTTGCAGATCCAGATTGGGTGAATGCCATGCATGAAGAACTCAACAACTTCACCTGGAACTAAGTGTGGACACTTCAAGAAAGGCCAAAGGGAGCAAGAATCATTGGCACCAAGTGGGTGTTTAGGAACAAGCAAGATGATCAAGGCGTAGTTGTGAGGAACAAGGCAAGATTGGTGGCAAAGGGGTTCTCTCAAGTAGAAGGAATTTATTTTGGAGAGACCTTTTCCCCGGTTGCAAGACTTGAAGCCATCCGTATCCTTTTGGCGTATGCTTCACATCACAAAATGAAACTCTTTCAAATGGATGTGAAGAGCACCTTCTTAAATGGTTTCATCAATGAACTTGTCTATGTCTCACAACCTCCCGGGTTTGAAGATCCAAACTTGCCTAACCATGTTTATAGGTTGTCCAATGCTCTCTACGGATTGAAGGAAGCTCCAAGGGCTTGGTATGAGAGGCTAAGGGACTTCCTACTCAAGAAGGGCTTCAAGATCGGGATCGTCGACACAACACTATTCACCAATAAGCTTAATGGAGAAATCTTTGTTTGCCAAGTATATATCGATGACATTATATTTGGGTCAACAAACCAAGATCATTGCAAGGAGTTTGGTGACTTGATGTCCAAGGAGTTCGAGATGTCCATGATTGGCGAGCTAACCTTCTTCCTTGGCTTCCAAGTGAAGCAATTGAGGGAGGGCACCTTCATATCTTAAGAAAAGTACACTCATGATCTACTCAAGAAATTCAAGATGGAGGATAGCAAGCCAATCAAAACCCCAATGCCTACTAATGGACACCTCGACCTTGATGAGGGAGGTAAACCGATTAACCAAACTCTATCGTTCGATGATCGGTAGTTTACTTTACCTCACCGCATCTAGGTCGGATATCATATTTAGTGTGTGTATGTGTGCTAGGTTTCAAGCAAGCCCTAAGGAGTCGCATTTATGTGCGGTTAAAAGAATCCTTAGGTACATAAGGCACACCCCTAGCATTGGCCTTTGGTATCCCAAAGGAGCTCCCTTCCTACTTTGTGGCTATTCCGATTCGGATTATGCCGGGTGTAAGGTTGATAGGAAGAGTACCTCCGACGGTTGCCATTTGCTAGGAAGATCACTTGTCTCTTGGTCCTCCAAGAAGCAAAACAGTGTGACATTGTCTACCGCCGAGGCGGAATACATTGCCATGGGAACAAGTTGTGCACAAATCTTATACATGACCCAAACATTTCTTGATTACGGCGTTGTTTTAAAAGATGTTCCACTTTTGTGTGATAATGAAAGTGTCGTAAAGCTTGCTAACAACCCGGTTAAACACTCTCGCACCAAGCACATTGATATTCGCCATCACTTTCTTAGAGATCATGTGGCTAGGAAAGACATCACACTAGTTGGAGTTAAGAGCGAAGAGCAATTGGCGGATATCTTCACTCGATGAAACAACCTTTTGTAGGTTGAGAAGTGAGTTGAATGTGCTTGATCACTCAAACTTCACTAAAAAATGAGATTGTGTGAACCATGCATTCATATGTAATATAACATGTTTAATCTTTAGTAATGCACATAGGCTTGGCTAACGCGGTTGAGATAACCGCCCTCAAAGTGCGTGACAAAAGCTTAACCGCGGTTTAAACTTGCAAGCAACCTAGATTCAAATTCCGTATTGCATAGCATTTGCATGTGTGTTGTTTGTTGCTTTCTTTTCGTTTAAGTTTGATCATCCGCTAGGTTTGTCACTTAGGGGGAGCATTCAAAGCTCTAGCTTCAGCTAATACCTCTCTTGTGCCCCAATGGTGATCCTTGGAGCTTTATTGAACTATTTTCCTATGAAAACTAATTCTAGCCTATGGCAAACTACTTCTAAAATTGAGGGTTTGAGAGATGGTTCTTATGCTAAGTCCAACAAGTATTTCTTTT
The DNA here is from genome assembly GCA_022036555.1 of Microstegium vimineum. Taxonomy (NCBI): domain Eukaryota; kingdom Viridiplantae; phylum Streptophyta; class Magnoliopsida; order Poales; family Poaceae; genus Microstegium; species Microstegium vimineum. The sequence goes on along the minus strand of CM039122.1, from coordinate 12,247,743 downwards.
TGCTCTTTTGTGTTGGTACTTGGCTAAGAGAAAAGATTGGAGTGAAAACAGGAAAATTCAGAGCAAATCAAGCACCGGACTACCCTCCGGACCACTTGGCATGGTCCGATGCTTAGTGGTCCGACGCTCTGTCCCTCTCTATGTAAATTGTTCCAACTCAGAAAAACCGTCGGACAACCCGTTCGATGCTCCTCCGGACCACAGACGAGTGGTCAGACGCTTAGTAAGCGCCCAACAGTCCAGTCAAAGGACCGTCGGACTAGTCCGACGCTTTGTCTGAAGCGCTAGTCCGGAGGTCGGGTGCTCCTGCATTGGTTTCATTTTACTCCAAAGTCCGTCGGACCACCCACCGGACCATGACGAATGGTCCGACGCTTGGAATTTTTGCGCTTAACCCCCGCTCTGGCAGTTTGTTTTGGCAGTTGATTTCTTCTACCATCCGTACACCGCGCTGCCGTGCCGCCCTAGCTCCGCCGCTCTTCCACATTGTAACACCCCAGGTGTTAATTTCTAGGTTATGGAAATATATCCTTTATTTAAACTTTGTTTAAATGACCCAAGTATAAATCTCCCTCTAATCCTGTCAAGTAATGGCTCCAGAATTTAATTTTGTTAAAGCCTTCAACGCTTTCAAAATTTGGAATTCCTAGTCTTTGACATTGGCATTCCGCGTTCTCTAAAATTTATCAAACCTTTTTGAAATCTATCTAACTCCTATCTACCATGGTGTTCTACTTTTGTTGCCCTGCATGACGGTGCAATCGGTTGATCAAATCAACAAACAGTTTTGATTTTGAAGGGATTCAAGAGAGTGGCATTCTTGTAAATACCTTTAAAATTTGGGGCATTTTTTTCCAAAGGGCAGAAGGCTGAGGATACCTCGCCGATGCGGTGTCGTCTCCTCCGGACGCGCGCGCGCAGGGAGCGACGCGCGTCCTCCCTGCTGGCGACGAGAGAGGGCAGAGTCGGCTTCCTCCTCTCTGCTGCCCTCTCTCACTCCTCTCTGCCTCTCCATTCTCTCCATCTCCCTCTGTCGCCCTCCCTCTAGCCCCCCTACTATCGCTCGGCAGAAGGCCGACGCCGGCTCTGCTGCTGCCCGACTCCTCCATCCACTCCTCCCTTCCTCCTTGTGCTGCTGCTGCTGCACCACCTCCCTCCCTCTCTACTGCTTAATTGTTTGTAGCACCTTGATTTAGATGTCTCTATTCTTTGATCACAAGAACCATGCTCTAATTCATCTTCTCCATGAAAATCCACCGACAAAAGGTTGAAGAAAGGTTGGTTTGGTGAGGGATGTTTTTTGTTGGATTTTTATGCATATATTTCATGACTCATATATTTGCAAATAGGGGCTTAGTTGATTTCTTGAAAAGTTGGGATTCCTGATGCTTAAGTAAAATCCCGTAATTATTTTTTCTCAGATTTTTGCTGATCTTTGAAAATCCATGGTAATTCATAGAAAAATCATATGAATGTGTTTTTTGAATTTTTAGAATCCTCATGAAGTTTTATATGCAGTAGATCAATAATATGTGGTGGTTTAGTTTATAGATTTTGCTGTAAAAATCATTTTGTGCAAGCATGTCAATTCTGTTAAGATGTTTTTGTTATTTTCGTAGCCACTGTTATACTTGTCAAATAAATCTGAAATTTTTATGTGATGAGTATAAGTTTATGCTTGATGCCTGGTAAAAGTTTCATGATTTTAGGTTTGATGGTTGTGGAGTTATAAAAATGGCAAAGTTACTATGTCTCTGTTTAAAACTGCTATTGTGATGTTTGTAAACAATTTATTTCATGGTCAAGATAATGTTTTCTGTGGCTGAGTTGAATAACAAAGTGATAGATAATTTTTATAATCTACCTTGTGTTAAAATTTCATGATTTTACATCTGATAGTCTATGATTTATCAATTTTGCAAGTGGAATGCAGTTGCTGTTCACTCTCTGGACAGAGCTGATAAGAATGAGTTGTTTGGGCAATTTACTTTTAGATTCATGCTTTGTCACTGTAGAAACATTTGAAGTATATTTCATAATATTTCCAAAATGTTGAGATTCACATTTTTATGTGGTCTAGATCTCAGGTTATAACTGTTTAAAATTGAGTGCAGAATCTGCCTTGTTGTTTAAAGTTGTTTGCAATAGCGCTTTTGTCTTTTTCATAGAGGTTTATATACTTGTTTAAATGACATGAAATTTATACAGTAGACTAATGAAGACATGTGTAAGCCTCTGTAATTTTGGTAGAATTGTTTGTGCATGTTTGATATGTGTTCATAATTACACCTAGTTATTTAAATAAATTAAGAAAATGTGTTCAAAGAATTTATTTAGCAATAGAAACTATGTTTTCTAGTGTTCATTAGTCATGTATGACATGTTAGTAATGTTGGTTTTATCCAATTATGTGTTTGTAACATAAGTTAACTTTTATTTATTGCATTGAGTAGATTCTGGACAGTTTTGGGGGCAATGTAAATTACCCCTTGTTAATGATGTTCTTTGAGAATCTTGTGAATACCAATATTGTAGATAACTCATGTATCTAGCTGCTGTTAATGGATTTTGGCCAAATAGTTTATGATTTATGCATGTTTTAAGTTGGGTTTCAGAGATGGTTGCTCTCTGTTTTTCAGAAACAGATTCTGTAACTTTGCAATTTTAACTTATTTAACTTGTGAATCATGCTGTGCTAGTATGAAATGAAATGTAGATAATTTCATAATATTTCCAGAATGTCTTGTTGCAAGTCCTTTGGATTTGTAAAACTCTAGATATGATTAAAATGGTGACTGTTGTCTTGCTGTCCAAAAACTGTATGTATAAGTTAATTGTTTAACTCTATTTTGGTTGTTTAATCTAATGATTACCTCTTGATTAACGAATGCTTGGCAAGTCTGAACCTAAGTTCAGTTGTGTGTGTACTTTAGATTCTTTTCATGTCTAAATATCATGCTTGGTAAGATTAAGTTAATCAACTATAGATGTCTATGCTTTGTGTCGTCTTATGATGTCATGAGTGCTTCAATTTGCCTTTGGTTGAATGAATTTATTTAGTTAGTTTTGATTGCTCTATACTTGAAATGATTTGAATCAAATCTTATGGTGTGTCATGTTTGAAGTGATTAGCATGTCCAACCTTTATGCTTAATAATGTTAGTTAATCAACTAAACATACCTATATCTTGTATAACCTCTTGTTCACTTGAATGTTTGTTGTGATGCACCTTTGTGTTACCCTTTTTCATTGCATTTATACATTTGCATCTTTGCATCTCATTAAGGTTCGATAGATTCATACGTGATGGTTAATGTCGAACCACAAGACAGTGATTGGTGGATCTAATCAAAGATGTCTTGGTGCTGAATCCAGAAGATGGTTAATCTCGATTTTCTTATATCGATCGATGATACTTGCCAAGCGAGTATCATCTAACCAACACTGACTAGTGTTCTTACCCAGGCAAGCCCCGGTGCATTCAAACCCTACCTTGTATTTAAAAATGTTTTTCTTTAAATACACTTATGGTTAATTATTGCATGGTTACTATTTAAGCAAATTCCTACTTGATGCATAGCCTTATCCTTGAATTATTTATTCCTGTACCTTGATACCGTTTTTAAAATACAAATGATGCTTTATGCTGCTTAGCAGTGCTTAGACCGATAGAGTCAGATGATTTACTATCATCTGCGAGAATAGGTGATAACTGAATTGCTACGGCAATGGTCCTGTTTTTGAGAAGAAAAGCGGATTGCTGCAGCAAATGGCTATGTCTTAAAAAGGAAATGGTTTGTTAGAAGTAATAATTCATGACGGGAGGACACGGTGTTGGAGAGCCATCAGCGGTGTCTGGTGAGCGGGTTCTTTCCGCCTGTGTCGTTAGGGCCTTGCCGTTGTAAAACGTAGAAGGGTTGTGACTTTGAAGTACTTATCACATACCTTGGGGAAGCTGGACTCTGGCTATTCTCGTCTTAAGAACGGTCAAACCGCACTGGGAGTGGAGAGATGGTGAGAGTAGTGTGTACCCTCCAAGTTTGCGGAACTAGATGGAGGTGTACTGTGCTCTCGGGTGGCGGAACCCTGGTTTTGGCGAGAGGATCCAGGGAAAGGTAGTCATATGCGTGCTTTAAGAGGCTGTATATGTCGTGTGATTGGGAAGCCCCAGCTGGGATAAACTGGTTTGAATCGTCGTGTTCCTTGGATATGGAAACATAACCCTACCTTTTACATCGTAGTTAATGAAACTTAAATTGGATACTTGTTGGTTCCTTTCATGGATGGTTTATTACCCTGTTATCAATCATAAATTTAGATTGGTACTTGAGTAATCTTTTGAACGAAAGAAATGAATTTCCATTTTTTTTATAAATACTCATTTATGCAAAACACTTGATTCTTGTAAAACCCTACCTTGATACCTATGATTTGCATATCTTTTGTCCACCAAATATTTTCTTTTGTCGGATAAGTCTTGTTGAGTACTCCCGTACCTAGGGTTTGTTAACCCTTGTTGCAGATGATGTTCCTAGAGCGGCGGGTACAACTTCGTGTTGTATGACCGCAGTTGTTATGTTGAAGATCAGTCCTAGTATAACTCTTGGGCAGAGTACCTGACTTGATTATCTTATAATCTTTACCACTTGGCTTGATGTAGTAATGACACATATGTTATATTTCTAAATTTATGGTTTGTAATATAACTTATGTCTTCTGCTACTTTGATGTAAATTAAATTATTGTATTACTTCTGCAAATTTGTAATGAGGATCCTGTTCGGAAAGAGGTGAATGAACCGCTGCAAAGTGCTGACACCTGACGGACTAATTAAGAATTGAATCATTTGTTTGGGATTAAGTCGGATGGACTATTAATCCTGGCAAGTGGGCCCTTTCTTAAAAGGTTCTGTCACACACGCCATTGCCCCCACCTCGCCCTCGCCGCCGGTGAACTCCTCCCCGGTGCTCCACCGCCACTCCACCGTACGCCCCTGCTCTTCTTTCCCTTCGCAGCAGTAGCAGCAACACCACCACCCGCCGCCTCCACAACACTCGCCGCCGAGCCCCCCCCCCTCACCGACAACCACAACCTCCACCTTCACTCCACCATTGCCAAGCATTTACTCAACCCCATCCACATTGCCAGCCAAAGAAAGGTCTTCCCCCCTAGGGTTTGCCTATAACCTAGGGTTTGGATTTCATCGTCAATTCATCTTCGCCGACTCATCTTCAATCATCGATCATGCTTCATTGTCCCTAGGGTATGTCTGTGATCAATGGTTTTACCGCTTTGTCTAGCTAATGATCAATCCATGCCTTAGTTCTTAAAGTTTGACCTTGAAATCTATATCCAATTCACTAAATTCCTTTGTCAATTGTAATTCTCAGTTGGCGAATCATTCTTGTGGAGTGTGGTTTGGACCTTGATTTGCTTTGATTAGAAAACGCTCGCTTACCTCAGGTACCATGGCAGTTATTCACTCTAATTCTTACCTAGATGCTTGCTTCCATACAGTATCTTATCTCTAGCGATTATATATGCTTATATACTTCTATCTATTCTATCTAGCAGCGGCAGTGACAGTTGAAACTCGGGGCAAAGCTTGTGAGTACGGATTGAGGCAAAGCCTCAGAAGGATCAGTCCAGTGGCTTGGCAAGCCCTATGTCAGTTGATTTGTGAGTACAGTTGGCAGTTACTTAATTGATCAGTGGGCAGTAATTCTTACAGTGGTTTGTGGCAGTGGTTCTAGCAACACTTCTTGTCAGTTTGGGAAGTGGTTGCTTTGTTGATCAAATATGGCTCATGGTTCACGTGCTCGTGTCAGTGGTTCTAGCGATGACACTCCTCCCCCTCTGCGTCCTTCTAAGGATAAGGGGAAGAAGAAGATGATTGAGAAGCCGAAGAAGAAAAAGCGAAAGCTTTCAAAGGCCGAGAAGGCCGAAGCAGTGGCAGATGCAGCGGGCCGCGCAAAGCGAGGTGGTCGCCGAGGGTCAGTTCGACTTGACACCCCTCCACGGGTTCTACCAACTACTCCTCCTGCCCAGTCAGAGACAGAGGCAGCTCCAGCAGAGGAGCAAGAGCTAGTGACAGATGTTCTTGGCACACCTTTGGCATCTATGCCCTAGGGGCGTGTCACTCGCTCTCAGACTGCTCAGACTCCACCGCTTGGTGACAGTGCACCCCACAGTGCCTCAGCAGCTCCCACGGCAGACTCATCGTCAGTGCATCTTGATTTGAGGGAAGTTACTGCGAAGCAAGTGAAGAAGCTTCGCTTTGTTGAGCTAGAGCAGTGGTGCCCAGATGAGAGGGACCCCAGAGCTTCACCAGGATGACACACACCTCTCATGGAGGATTTCTATAGAGCATCTCAGCTAGCACAGATTCAAATAAGACCTCACAAAGTTTGCTCTTTAGAGAGCATTGTGGAGATAGCTGGCGAGGAGATCTGCCCCTTCCTCACGTACCTTCCGGGACTCGCCGACCTCCTTGGTCGTTCCAGAAACTATATTGAGAGGTGGGTCAGAGAGTTCTATGCCTCAGTATGGATTGCACCGGATCACAACTTCATACAGTACACCTTCCGAGGCGAGCGCGATAGGCTCTATCTTACTCAGCTCAGAGAGACACTCCGCCTGACCTCGACCGCCGATGAGCTATATCTTCACTATGACTGCTACAGAGGAGTCTCTTTGCCTCGCCGAGCTCGCGGTGGTCGCACTTTGCCAGTTCACGAGGTAGCTCCTCTCTTTAGGCCACCCTTCACCGAGGGTTCTAAATGCACTCCCGCAGAGCTACGTCCTACCGTTCATAGGTTGAACGAGGTACTCCGGCACACACTATTGCCTCGCACCGGGTACAAGGAAGGTTGACAAACCTGCAGCAGTTTCTTCTACAGGCCCTAGTCTCGATGACACCGTTTGATATAGTAGACTTTCTAGTGTCCGAGATTGAGGATGTGATTTTAGATGGCATGAGCGCCCGCAGGCAGTTTCCCTATGCTCATTGGATCTGCTCGATCATTGCCATACAGCATGAGGCAACCAACCCAGGAGTCCGTGCTTTACTTGACGAGTCACTGACTTCCTTCCGACCGTATCGGACTATAGCTTCTATTGACTGTCGGTTTGGGAACCGTGTACTACGTCTTGTCAGACAGAGGACTGCACCTGCAGATAGGGATGAGGTGGATGCTCAGGATGATTCTATCCAAGGTGTTGAGCAGCAGGTGCTTCATGATTTAGATACTGGAGCTGATGTGACACCTGAGGAGACTTCCAGTGACAGCTCAGATGCAGATTTCAGGCCTATACCAGATATGCCCCCACGGGCTCATGATACTGAGGCAGGAGGTTCCAGTTGTGCTAATGAGTCCATGATGTTGAAGATTCTAGACAGGATTCAGGAGCAGCAGGGCTCCCTTCTGACTGCAATTACACAGGTCCAGCAGAGACAGGACGAGCTCCAGCGACAGTCACAGGAGCGTCATGAGGAGCTACAGATACAGATTCACCAGTGGAACCTTGAGGTCCAGTAGCAGATGCTCGCTATGCAGCTTGAGTCACAGCGCCTGCAACTTCAGGCTCAGCAGTTCCAAGCACAGAACATGGCCTTCATGACCCATATGATGAAGTGGATGGGCATGCCTACAGTTGAGTTTCCTGGAGCTCCCCAGATACAGATGATGAGCCAGACTTAGCCATCACAGTCAGCTGACCCCTTAATGGCCTTTCCAGCACTTGGCCCTGTAGTGTGCTCTCAGCAGTCAGTGGCCCCCTCAGTGGCACCGCCAGTGTCAGCCAGACCGTCTGTCACTCCCACCCCCGCCGTACAGTCTAGTGGACTTTAGGGTGCCGGAATGACTACCCCGTTCCAGTCTCCGGTGACACAGGTCACATAGTGGTTGGACACCCTAGGCCCGACTCAGCAGTTCACCCCTCTCACTACCGGTTTCACACTGATGTCTGCTCAGATGGGTGTCACTGCCAGAGACCTCTCAGCGTCGTTCAGCAACATCACAGGGCAGCCATCCCCCACTGGTCAGCAGGTAGCACCTGAGATTGAGGCAGAGCTTGTTTCACCGACAGCGGGTCAGCATCGCTCTTCTGTTGCCTCGTCTGAGGCCACTCTTGACACCCAGGTTCCAGATGTCTCTACTCCACCCGGGGCTATCGTGACAGATTCCACAGTTGTTGCCACCACTCCTATTCAGCCTGAGCATCCACCGGTACTCTAGACTCCAGTCGAGTCAGTGCTTGAGGCACAACCGGACTCCGCAGCTCTAGAGGCACCTATAGAGACAGTGGCAGTTCCTACTCCTGCTCCAGCTACAGCTCCAGACACTACGGCAGTAGAGTTAGATGGCACGTCATCTCCTGTTCCCCAGACCGCTCCACTTCCAGCGTCATACACTCAGGAGGGGGGACTCTTCGGATGATGACGATGACCTTGCTGAGTTTCGCATACTTGACCGTGCTGCCTCTACTTCCACTCCGCCTCCAGATGCCTAGTTTCGGTGCTTCGACGCCAAAGGGGGAGAGGGAGAGTCGAGTAGATGGGCTAACTTTAGGGGGAGCTAGTAGGACTCGTTCTTTTGATGTGTATTATTCTCTATCACATCATACATCACGTTTACCGTCTTTTATGCATTATGTTTGTGTGAGATGTTTGAGACTTGATGGTTGTGTGACATGTGTGTGAACTCATATTTTATATCATGTCACTTGGTTGTGCTATATTGCTTCCGCGCTAATCTCTGATCTTTTGGCTATAGCATATCCTTTGAAATCAAGTACTATTCTCAATTCATATCTATTGTGCTTGTCATGGCTTGAATGGCTTAGGCATGTACATGTATTTCTTATTACTAACCCATGCCTATATCATGTCAAGTCATGTTTCTCTTATCAAAATTCACTCATTATTCTCTACTCGAGCTTGTATTGTCGTCAATCAACTAAAAGGGAGAGATTGAAGAATCATGGTCCCTTATGTTTAGGCGATTAAGGACAATGCTAGGTCACTATGACTAACATGTGTTTTGCAGAGGCAAAGTCATTCAAAGTTAGGTCACTAGTGATGCTAAGAATGGGCTTAATGGATATTCATGCCCCCCAAGATGGAAATCATTTCGGTTTCAAAGGATGGTGATTCAAGTTGAAGACTAGGCTAGTCCTTAGTGCAATGAGGTTGAGAAGGGCACTAAGTATAGATAGGACTTTGTTTTTCCTTTGACCGTACTATAAAGGGGGGTATGAGGTTAGTAGCTTGACCTAGGAGAGTTTGGGAATGTCGGTGTATGCACATTTGTCACAACTAGTCCTAGAGACCCTGCTAATAGCCCTTGAGATGGTAGGAGCAAAACCCCTTCAACAGACTTAGTGAAAAGAGGTAAAGAAGTGGGAGAAATGAGCTCCGGACCAGTCTGCCTAGGAGGCGTCGGACCAAGGAGAGTGGTCCGACGGTCCTTGACTTAGGCAAAAGCTTAGTGAAGTAAGCTCTAGACCACTTGTCTGGAAAGCGTCGGACCAAAGGCGAGTGGTCCGACGGTCCCTTGTCAGATGCAGTGAGCTCCAGAGTGAGCTCCGGACTAGTCCGACGGTGAGTTTGACGGCTAGTCCAACGCTTCAAGGAAGATGGTGTTCCAACACAGTAAGCACCCTAGCTCCGGACCAGTGCGTCGGACCAGGGCACCGAACTATGGCAATTAGTCCAGTGGTTCAAAGTGGAGAAGAAGTTGGCATGCAGTGAGCACCCTGGCTCCGGACCAGTGCGTCGGACTAGGGCGTCGGACCAAGGTGAGTAGTCCGACGGTGCCCTTTTCAGATGGATTTTGAACTATCAGTAAGCACCGGACCAGGTTGCATAGTCCGGTGGTGTGACCGTGGGACTAGTCTGGTGCCTTCGCAGAAACGGGAAAAAGCAAGAAACGGCTAGTTTTGGAGGTGGGGACTATTTATAGTTGCCCTCCTCATCCAAGGGAGCTCTCTTGGCCATTGTTTCAGCTGAAGGAAGCTAGAGAGACTTATTGGAGAGCCAAGTGCCTAGAGAGGGAGAGATTTGAGAGAGTTCATCTTGTTCTTCCCTCCTAGGGTGATTAGGAGTGACAAGTGTGCATCCATCCACCTTCCTAGCCTCGAGTTGGTCAAGTGAAGGCCTTGTGCTTGTTACTCTTGGTGTTCGACAGCACCTAGACGGTTTGGTGGTGATCGGAGGAAGGAGGTCGCCGAAAGATTGTTGGCGGCCCTTCTCCAAGCTTGTGATCGGTTGTGGGCGATTCACCGAGCCGGAGTGGCGAAGAATCAGCCCGTAGAGAGCACTCTACCCTTGCGCGGGTAGAGGGGGAGCTATACCTTGCGAGGTGCTCCAACGAGGACTAGGGGGGAGTGTCGACTCCTCGATACCTCGGGAAAACATCGCGTGTCACCGATTCTCTATCCTAGCTCTTTATTTACTTGCGTTACCTTTCCGTTTGTGTTCTTTCAATTCCACTAGAATTGCTTAGGTTGTCTTTCAATTCATATGTCTTGCTACCACTTTCTAGTTAGGACACACATCCGGTAGGCACTAGGGGGTGATTGGCATTGTTAGGTTTTAATATTTCTTTAGAATTTTAAAAGAAGCCCAATTCACCTCCCCCCTCTTGGGCATCTTGATCCTTTCAGATACGTATTTGAACAAGCAAATAGGGCAAGAGAACATAATTTTTTCTCACTTCTTAAGCCTCTATTAGAATCATGAGGTGTCCATTAGGACATGGAGGCGACTACATGCAACCGAATAAGTAACCAATTCCTTTTTTTGCCAAATGAGGCTTCAATATACAGGAGAACCAAACATTAAAACATTACATATGTTTATGCTATCTTTACCACAAAATTGGATAGTCGGAACAAAGCTTTGCCATGGTGGCGCTGTGGCCATGGCGCGTGTATGCTCGCCGAGTGGTGGTGTTCCAGCATCTCGGTAAGTTGGCATGTCAGTGCTAGTGCATGTGTGGGTGCACACCTTATGTGTCATGCTCGAGGATAGCCATGACCCGACCTTTAGGCTCCTCAAGTGGAGGGGCAAGGCGGTGTCCATGTTGGGGTACACGTCGACGGACAAAGGAGGTGGCGGGGTTCTCACGGTGGGCTCAAGGGGAAAAGGATAGCGGAGCAGTGTCGAGTCGAGGTTGTGGTGGGTCAGTGTCGTGTCGTGTCGTGTCAATCCACAACATCAGTGTGGTCATATGGGGTGTTGTCCTTCGCTTCGGAGAGCTTCAACGGCTGTAGTTTTCCCTCTCCTACTTCTAGCTCTCCTCTGAGGTGTCAGCCTGTGAGTGGGATATGCCACCAGTGGTGGTAGGGTGCACTAGGGTTCGGACAGGCCCGAGGCGGGGGCTTTTATAAGCGGTGATGGCTATGGTGCGGTGGCAGATGGCATAGAGGCATTGAAGGATACGTGTAGGGTTATCGGGTGCTCTGTGCTTGGGTTTGGGGTGTGCCGGGGCTCACGCACAGTTTGAGTTCGTGAATTGGAGTTGCAGTCGGTTAAAAGTGATCAGGATGGGGTGGTTGCTGCAGACGGTACCTTGGTGGGGCCATGGTTGCGACATCAGTTGTTCCTACAGGCGTCAGCATGCCCTCAACCCAGATTGTGTCCGTGGTGATCATCTAGCAGGTGCGCTGAACATGAGTGGGACGAGGCCCGGATGGTTGCCTGCACGGCATTTGGTTGCCTACACGCCTGAGAATTGCATCTCACCAGCCTAGCTCGGCGAAATGCGGGTAACCAAACATGCTAACATCTAGGGTTGTTGACCTAGTATGTCCACTCACTATACAAGGTTTTGGAAAAAAAATGAAGTTGGGATTTTTTGTTCTGAGATTTTCAAGGTTGTTACAAGGGCCCCACTTGATGGTTGCCTAATGGATCTAAAATAATCTCCATCACCGTCCCTCGTACCAAACGCAAACAAGAATATTCCCAACCCCTCAATTCTGCACACATGGTCCCGCACCTGAAAAATAAAATGAATATGTTCCAATTCTTTTTGTCACAGAACCAAACACAATAGTTGTTCCAATTCTTTTTGTAAAATTGAACAATTTTGATAGTGTATATAAATATTTATTGATAAGTAAATTTAATATTATATAAAAATTGTGCAAATATAAAAAAACTAAAGCACTAATTAATTAGTATGTTTGCCCTTTCAACTCTTGTCCTTGTCTAACTTTAGCACCTTAACTACGAAAACCATTCAGTTTTAACCTCTTAGGCGTGGTTTTGAGATGGCTGGTACCGGAAGAACTGCCAACTACACGAGTGGCGCGCACAGCACACGACCATCCACTTGTTGCGCGACACCACTACTTTGCAAAACATACAGTAATATTCTTTTCTTCGTCTTTGACGACACAGAAGGTATCAGTTCCATAATTTGCACCAAATAAACGTCGTCAGGTCGTCTCATCCATCCACACGGCCCTGTTCTGATTAACAGTAACCATATTAATGTACTAGCAAAGCTTGCAGGAATATAATGCGATACACAATGCATTGATCCAAACGCACATGCTTAGCGACATTACATTCTTTTATACATTGGAGAGATGTTTTTTATCAGGAAAAAGTCCACTTTACCTCCCTCATCTTTTGCCAAAGTCAGTTTTGCCTCACTAAACTCGAAAATCAGACATAGAAGCTTCCCCAACTATCAAATCTGTGCACGTGACCCCCATGACTGGTTTGGACGCTGGTTTTCCCACTCTCGGATGTGGGTCCACGCTGTCAGCCCAAGGGGAAAAGAAAAAAGAGGGTCATGCCGATTGGGTTCTGTGACCAAAAAAATATCGCAGCCCCAAATCGAAACCCTAGCTCGGACAGGACGGCGGCGGACACTGCGGCTCTGGTTGCGGCGACGGCGGACACTGCGGCGACGGTTGCGGCGGGAGCGGACACTGCGGCTCCGGTTGTGGCGACGGCGGGCTCGGACGTCGAAGTCGGGACTCCACGCACAGGCTCAACCGCGGATTTTGATTTCATGTACACGGGTCAGATTGACTCCGTGCGGTGACCACGGTAAGTGCTAAGCCACGGATCCCTATAGCTTTGAGTTGCTTTTGTTTGGGACTGGTCGATTCTCTTGGAGCTTGTGTATTTTAACTAGTCGTTGGTACATGTGACTTTGATAATAGCTTAAGCTAGTGCCCGTCATATTTTAAGGCCAACAAGCAACTTTATGTTGCACTTGTAGTCATATTTTAAGCACTGATGTTCTTTATTAGACGTATTTTATAAGACAATCTCATAGTGTGTGTGTTCTTTATTGGACCTCTGTAGGTTACAGGTGCTTAGCAATAGATATTTGTGACTTTCTCCCTGTCCGGTTTCATTTCAATGGGGAGTTCTTGAGGAATAGCAATGGATTGTTTTATGTTGGAGGTACTCAAGCTTTGTCATATATAGACCGAGACAAGTTGTCACTGCCTGAAGTTGTAGGTCATCTTCGTGATCATTGCACTGTGAAAAAAAGCACATTGTTGCATTGGCTATTTCCAGGAAGAGACATGAGTACAGTCCTAAGAGCTTTGGTTGATGACTGAGTGTGCCAGTACATGTCTGACTGCATTGTTAAAGGTGGAGTTGGAGATGTATATGTTGAAACTCACAATCAGAATGCAGTAAATGAAGTAGATGAAGCAAGTGACTACAATCTGGAGATAAAAAATAATTTAGAGGATGATGAGATAGAAGTTGAAGATATGCAACCTTTGAGTATTAGGAAAATTGCAAGCAAAGAACAAGCAGAGAATAAAGACAAAGAACATGCAAATAACATGTCTGGCGAGACATATGGAGATAAGTCTGACACTGACAGTGAGTACATGCCTAGAGACTCATGCAGTTCAGGTGATGATGATGAAGCAACCCATATATACAGGACATTTACGAATTTCAAGAAGAAGTTCAAGAGGGGTGAGGCAGCAAATTTAGATGATGTGATATATGAGGGTGTTGCATCTGCGCTAGAAAGTAGGCAAGGGGATGAGGATGATGGAAACTGCACTCCATATATAGATAGTAGTGATGTTGAATCTGTTGATGAGTTAGGAGGTCTGGGTCAAGGAAGCATTTATCCAAGATTTAACAAGAAAAATTCTATTGTCAAGTTTCAGCTGGGAATGAAGTTTAGTTCTAAGAAGCAATTCAAAAAAGCTGTAATTAAACATGGCTTGGATGAGAGAAAGGTTATTCGGTTTGCTAAGGATGATCTAAAGAGGATGAGGGCCATATGTGACTGGAAAGGTTGCCCATGGATATGTTTGTTGTCAAATACAACTAGGACTGATAGTTGGCAAATATTGTCACTTACTGATATTCATGTGTGTCCACCTAGAAGAGACAACAAATTGGTCACCTCAACTAGAATTGCAAGAAAATATGATAAATTTATTTTTGCCAACCCTTGCTGGAAACTTGGGCATATGTTGCAAACAGTGCAAGAAGAAATGTTTGCCAATGTTACTATGTCAAAGCTAAAGAGAGCAAAAGCACTAGTGATGAAAAAAGCTTTTGATGCAACTAAAGGGCAGTACTCTAGGCTTTATGACTACCAAATGGAGCTTCTCAGAAGCAACCCAGGAAGCACTATTATTGTTCACAAGAAAGATAATGTAGAGCCTCCTATTTTTAGGAGGATGTACATATGTTTGCATGCTTGCAAAGAAGGGTTCAAAGCTGGCTGTAGGAAGGTTGTTGGGTTAGATGGATGTTTTTTCAAAGGAGCAACAAACGGTGAACTTCTTTGTGCTCTTGGGAGGGATGCTAACAACCAAATGTACCCCCTTGCTAGGGCAGTTGTGGATAAGGAGAACAATGAAAATTGGGATTGGTTTTGTGATCTGCTCTTTAGGGATGTTGGTGTTGAAGGAGGAAAGGAATGGGTTTTCATCTCAGACCAACAAAAGGTACGCTGCTATGATACTCTTCTGATGTTACAATTTTAAACATGTATACATACATTTTTTCACAATTTCTCTAACTTGTGCAGGGAATTCTTAATGCTGTCAGCAAATGGGCACCCGAAGCTGAACATAGAAATTGTGCTAGACATATTTATGTAAACTGGAAGAAAGAGTTCTACAAAAAGGACTACCAGAAAAGGTTTTGGAGGTGTGCTAAAGCATCTTGCCTTATGCTTTTCAACTTGGCAAGAGCAAGGCTAGCAAGAGAAACCAGAGCAGGCACACAAGCTATACTGAACACTCATCCTCAACATTGGAGCAGAGCTTGGTTCAGGTTGGGCTCTAAATGTGACTCAATAGATAATAATAATATTTGTGAGTCATTCAACAAATGGATCATTGAGGCTAGGTTCTTCCCTATAATCACCATGCTAGAAACTATTAGGAGGAAAGTAATGGTCAGGATCCAAGAACAAAGAACTAAATCAGAGAAGTGGACGACTGTTATCTGCCCAAACATCAATAAAAATTACATATATATATATATATATATATATATATATATCTTTGTCTGCAAATTGCCATGCCATCTGCAATGGGGAAAACAAATATGAAGTTAAGCATTTTGACAATAGGTTCACAGTAGATTTGGTGGCACAAACATGTTCATGTAGGTATTGGCAATTGGCTGGACTTTCTTGTTGCCATGCCATTTCATGTATATTGTTCAAGACCGATTGCCTAGATGCATATGTGGCTGACTGATACTCTGTTCAACACTTCAAGCAAACATACAGCCACTGCTTAAACCCAGTTGAGGGCATGAACAGTTGGCCTGTGTCTGATAGGGTACCCCTTAGAGCACCTGGTTATGTGAAAATGCCTGGCAGACCAAAGACTGAGAGGAGAAGGGAGCCAACAGAAGCGAGAAAGGCCACTAAAATGCCAAAAACTGGAACAATTATGAGATGTAGCAAATGTCGCTTGACTGGACACAATAGGTCAACATGTGATAAGATAACTGGAGCAGTAACTTCACAGGCCGGCAACACACATGCAATGAATTCAGAGGGAGGAGGTAACTCACAACCAGCATGTTCTCAGTCAGCTGCAGGAGGCAACCAAAATGTTGTTGTTGTCACATCTGTACAAAAGAGCAGCACAAGCTATACAAAAAGAAATTCCACATCTGTTGTATCTAGTACACAGAGTCATAAAAAGGTATGCTTACCTACATCTCAAAGTTTTAACTTATGCATCTTGTATTTCAAATTAATTTTAGCTTTATGTAACTGATGCAGACAAAGACAAGAAACTCACACAACATCATCAAATCGAGTGCACATGCGAGGGTTTCCACAATTCCTTCTGGCTCAGCTACAATTAACCTGCAAGCCAGAGTGCCCACTTCCAATGTTAATTCTAGTGTGCATGTGGGGTTAACTGGCGGGACAACATCTGTTCGTGTGTCAGCTCAAGAACCGGCCAAGACGAAGTCCAAGTTTGCTCCAAAGAGATTTGGAACTACACCACTCCTGATGCTTCCTCCATGGCAATCTGATAAGCTGTGATGTGTACAGCTTGCTGGCTGTATGCCAAACTTGAATAAAATGCCATGTATGACAATTATGTAGACATAAAACTTAAGTACTGTGTTTGAGTAACTTTTATGTATACCAAATATCTGACCTTTATGAATTTTCTATTTATGTCATGTATGAAAATTATTTGAACTTATTTGTATTCATCAGTGTTGTGTTATTTGTGAGAATGGAATTTCATTCATGTCATTACAGAGGTCAACATCCTATCAATGTCATTTTTGGACCCATACAAACATTGGAAGGCTCAATACAGAGGACAACATCCTGTCAATTTCATTCATCCATGCAAACATTGAGTACTAAGGGCCAAAAAACTAGACCCATTTTACAATAATTAAGCAAGCTATCACTTAAACATTTGCATCAGTAGAATTGAAACCTAACAACACTAGTACAGCAACACCAACACATATCATCCAATTCATAGGTCCTTGCTTCTTCGTGCTTGCATTCTTGGCGGCAACTACAGTCCTTCCTGTAGGTTCTTTCTTCAGTTCATACATCTCAGATTGCACAATCTCTCCCATAGTCTCTGTCATCTCCAACGGACAGTAATGACACATCTGAGACTCTTGAAGCATCCCATAATTAACAAGAAAGTTGGCATATTCTTCTTCGAACATGTAGAACTTACAAAGAGGAAACTGAAATGGCAAAAAAAAAATCAATCCCCATTGCACGAACCCTAACTTTGATTTACCAGCATAAATTTCAACAATGAAATCGAACCTTTTTGTACTTCCTTGGACATTTGAAGAACCTTTCCATTGGGTGGTCACCTGATTTTGACATCAGCTCCAAAATCCTCCCCATGCCACAGTACGGACACCAAATGAGCGGCAGTCCGCTTTCTCCAAGCGGTGGCTTCGGCGCCGATTCTGGCTGCGACAGGAGCGGACGCTATGTGCTAGGGGCCATAGGGAAATCGAGGGAGGAGAAGGAAGAGGCTCAGGACGACGCGACAAGGAGGCGTTGAGAATGCGACAGAGGAGAGGAAGAGGGCTGTTGCGAAGCTCCGGGTCTGAGCGGCGGCGTGGGAGAGATGAACGGCCCTACTCTTTTTCTTTTCCCCTTGGGCTGACAGTGTGGACCCACATCTGACTTGGTGCAAGGAGTGGGAAAACCAACGTCCAAATCAGCCATGGGGGTCACGTGCACGGATTTGATAGTTGGGGGAGCGTATGTGTCTGGTTTTCGAGTTTAGGGAGGCAAAGCTGACTTTGGCAATACATGAGGGAGGTAAAGTGGACTTTTTCCTTTTTATCACACAGGCAATAAATCAGTAGAGATGAGCACATTAGAGATGGGCTTAGCCCACAGCTCAAATCCATCCCGGCATACAGGGATGGGCTTGATGAATTCCGACTTTGTTGATGGGCTGTACAAACGATTGCAGTCTGCTTCCATTTGGGGACCAGTGAGCCCGACGGAGGCCCGCTTCTTCTTCCTACGATTCCGTTTCGATGCCTATCAGTTTGCTTTTGATTTGACACTGAAAAAAGTGAAACTGTATGCTAAACGAGATGAGCACTCGTTTCCTTAAAAAAGGTTAATACTGTGGGAAGTCCTTTTGGCCAGCAGTTCCTTTGTATTTTTGTAATAACATAAATTTGCTAGGAATAACATCCCCCCTCTATACAAAATTAAACAAACTTTTACACACAAGGAAATTAACTATGGCACTCTCTTTTTTTCTATCAAGGGAATGCAATTCTAGTTCTCCTTCATCCTTGAAAACCTATGAAGTAGGTAAGGCTAATTGAAGGAGTACGGGTTCCCCGGCCCTCTCTTTCTAGTCAAGAATAAAATTGGACTAGCACAGTACACGCGCTACGTATGATCATGGTACGTGAAAAAGAAAAGCAAAAAAAGGGGGAAAAAGGAAAGATTTTTTTTAAAAAAAGAAAAAGTCCCATCAGCTACGTGCTTGATGGTCGCCAGAGCAACATTTTATTCAGCGTTGAAGAAATATCTTATGTCTCAACTCTCAACCCATAAAGTGAAAATGAAGATGATCTAGAAAGAATTCTGCTAGCTCAACGAGGCCAAAATAAAATCTTTGTTAGGACATTGTTTTTATTTTCTATTTTATCCTTATCTTCTCCTAAATGACATTTCATCTCACAATACATGTTTGATTTTCATGTTGCAAGATTTGTTTGGAGAATTTTTCAGGCTGAATTTGGTATACAACGTTCAAGAAACAAACTAATTTATTTGAGGGTTGGGCACAATGTTGTGTTCTCAAGTTTGGGTGGAAGCTAGTGTAATCTACTGGTCTATTTGGTTGACCAAAAATGATATAGCGCTTGACAAGGAAAAATCTATACTTCTACTTAGGGCTATGCACTAGACATACCATATGTCTATTCTTCATAAAGAGAATAGGAAACTCATAACAAAGTAGGTATTCTACTTCCTAGAGAAAAGCACAATAAAGATCTCTGCAAAAGATGGTGCATATCTTGTAATAGGCCTGGCATTTTTTCTAGCTTTGTTTGCGTTTATTTTCTTTTTTAAAAAAAATAATAAATCAACCGGAGGCTAGACCATTAAAAATAGAGAGAATTGTCTATACGGCATAAAAAAAACTATGCCTTGCTTATGTGGACCTTTTTCTTTTGAAGATGTTACCTACAAGGCCCAAAAATAAAAAAAGTAATAATGAATAGTTGGGGTGCAAAATTCTTTAGGCGGGACTAGGATGCATTGATGCCATTTGAAGTTACCAGTTTTGTTTACCCCCGAACTTTGTTTTTTAAGACTTAATCGGCCAGAGGCTAGAATTGTAATAATCAATAGTCGGGTGGAAAATTCTTTACCTCCCTCTCTCTCTCTCATCTTTTTTTCAAAAGATATCTCTATGTCATAAAATCTAATATGGCACCGTATGGTACAACCTATAATACTGCTTACATGTACTAATGTTTGCCCAAATTAAACACAAGTATATTATCGATACTGATGGTGAAAAATAAAAATGCAAATAGATACAAAAAGAATTTCTCTAATAATATAAAATATAGGAAAGAGTTAAGCAAACTCCTAAAAATAGAGAACTGCTTGCGGTGAGAACTCCTGGATGTCCAGAACAAACCCTGCATGGATGATGCTCCGCACATCTCTCCTCTCTCCCCATTTGAGGACAAAACAGAACACCTCTCTATTCCACAGGAGGCATGGCTTCGGATTCGGATGATGGAGGCGAGGTGGCCCCTATAGAGGCTGCACCACCGGCGGAGGTAGTGTCAGATCCATCGCTGTCCGCAGAGGTGACCGCGCCGCCGGTGCCGGCACCAGAGAACGAGCCGGTGAAGGCAGGCGGTGGCAGCGTCGTTCCAGCGGCGGGCGCCGAGTCGTCTCACCCCGAGGGACTCTCCCTTAATTATGAGGTCAAAAATCTGACACTTGTTTTTTTTTTGTTTTTCCTGTTTGGTTGTGGCCTGATCACCGAGGCGTTTCTTCTGTGTAAGATTAGCGGTGGCGGACCTAGGATTTTAGTACATGGTATGCCGTACAAAAAAACTTATACATTCGGTAATTTTTTTTTAAATCAGTAAACCATATTCCAATTTGATAAAATTACATGCATTAAAAACATGACAAGCCTTAAAAGGGATTTATAACACTACTTGTCTAACTTATTTATCTATTGTTTTTTGAATCCTACCTGTAAAAACAATATCAATCACAACTCATAAAAAAAGCTCATGTGACATGTCATGGTGTATTGCATAGGACATAACAAGATGGGATGAAAAAATTCAAAATAATGGATTAATATATTATTTATGGAATGAAAAAGTATGCAAAATTGCATTGGGCGTAAGAGACCTACAATACTATTTATCTAACATTTTAGCCAACACATTTTAAGGGACAATAAATATCTCGATTATATCATTTTTAACCCCTACAATGAAAATATGTCTTTTAATAAATATGACTAGACAAATCAACAAAAGATTATCACCCATCTTATTTCTTAAATTTATTTTTACTAAACGGAAACCAACATAGAAAAATGCCCTTTGATCATTTTGATCGGGCAGTTAGGCTTTGTGTGCATGTACAGCCAGCACAATTTGGACGGATCAGTGAATGACGATGGCTGGAGCGATGAAGCCTACAAGCAAAGACCTACGCATCAGACCCTTCAGGGCTTCGAGGACGGTGGAGCTGGCTCCATGGGCCTGAAAATTAAAAGGCCGTCTCGGCCAGGCCATAGCAGCAGGGGCCGCTACGTTAACGTCGTCTTCTCTCATATCTTTTTCTTGTTTTTCTTTTTTCACAAACATATAAATATACGTACTATACCGGCTGCAGGGTATGCCGGTGCATACCTGACATTAAGGATGAAGATGGAACGGAAATATCCCGAACCGAATCGTACCGTTTTCTATATTTAATCCGATCGAATACGTATTTTCTTGTTCGACTTTACTGCTATCACTTTCGTTTTCATATTTCAAATGTCCCGAATCCCGAATAGAATGGAGTTTTTCGACCGAGTTCGATCGTTTTCTACTTTTCTACTTTTAATGTGGAATATTCCGAATTCAAAATATGATTTAAACCGAATTTAGTTGTCAATCATTACTGTTCAGACAACTAAGCAAAAACAAATGTGAAGCACTGATATCCATGAGCCGTATTATATAAGCAGTTCACCACCTTCCTAAGCAAAGGCAAATGTTCATCTTAAATTTTCCTCTTCTTTCTTTTTTTTCTCTTGCGAAAGAAACAAAATTGATAAATTTGCTCCTTTGCACTCGAAATTTGCCACAATGACACTTGTTAATTGTTATACATGGTAGGTCAGTATTCGAATTGAATTTTCGTATACCGACCGTGTTCGACAGAATTTTGCTTAAATTGGTTCGTTTTCGAAATTCTCAATATTTCGTAAGTTCGCGTTCATTTTCGTGTTCGATTTTACCGTTTTCGCTTTTGTTTTCGTATTAAAATGTAAAAGTAGAAAACGATTCAGGAGTTTTTTTGACCGAGTTCGACCGTTTTCATCGCTACCTGGCATACCCTGTAGATCCGCCTAGATGAGGTGTGGATGAAGCGAACCGCAAACAAAATTTGTCGGCGTTGGAGGTTTTTATCGCTACCTACCCTGTAGATCCGACTAGATGAGGTGTGGATGAAGCGAACCGCAAACAAAATTTGTTGGCGTTGGAGGTCATAAATGTTGCTATCACTACGATTGCAATTTGTTGTATAGTCCAGCTTTCATTATATCATTCTTATATAATAATCTTTTTTAGTCAATCCTTATATAATAATCTTATAAGCTTTCTTGAAACAGTTTGTCTCAACTCTTTTTCTTCCACACTTATAACCTGGATTATATAAGCTAGTGGTAAACAACGAACATGCCTAGGCTCTGACTGAATTAAATGCCTTTGTGGAGATAAATTTAGAAGCAACCATGCTATATTTCAATGAAATTGTTGTGGGTTGACAATTCATTATCCTAGTATTCCCACCATCCTAAAACATAAGGGGAAAAAGAATTCAAAATTTATCCTAAATTTAAAGTATTTTTGCTGAATCAACTCTCCATATTATAAGCCCACGCCTTATCCTTCTAGCGTTTCTTTTTGTATTTGCTGGTGAGATCAAATGGCATGTAGACTTGCATTTTTAAAGGGCATGTCACCCTAACTTTGTTCCAAATTATAGTTTGTTTAACTTTTTAATCTAAGTTTGACCACTCATCTTATTCAATAATTATACAAAATATCACTTTTTTGTTGTGTCTTACTCTATTAATAGAAGGCCTTCAAGAATGCTTTAAATTTGACTATGTTTGCATTTTTTTTTGAATAAAACGAGTTGTCAAACTTGGGTAAAAAAAATTTTTAAAAAATATAATTTAGAATAGATGGAAAATTAAATAAGACAGAAACTAAAGACATGTTAACCTTTTTCTATTCTCATAATTTTATTCTAAATTTGCTGGATCCCTTGTACTTCATGACAGAGTGAGTATATAGCCAAAAGAAAAAGTCTAGGTTTGCTTGGTAATTGGAAGGATATAATGGGAGTTTAGAGGTAAGAATTTATGAATCTTTTGATAGTACCATGAGAGTGGGAGTTTTGGTGGGATAGGAATGGGAATTTCTCATCATTCACTTCCTAGAGGTGGTTGAGCGCAAAATGTGATTTTAATAGAACTTAAATATATCATTATGGTTCATTGTGACTTGTCATGTTTTTTTTCAAAACCCATACAACCAAAGAGATGATATATGAATGCCTACTCAAACTCCCTTCTTATTTTCCTTCACGAAACCAAACAAAGGTAGGATTCAAAAATCAAATTGTCATATTAGTTCTCGTCATCAACTGCTAGCATTTGTTATCATGCCTCTTCCCAACAAAAGATGTGTTTGGGAACAATAAAGAAAATTCATAATACATGTTCATAAATTAATTACCCAAGTGCTAGGGGAAAGACACAATAACTTGGACGTATAAGTTTCTTGCACGAAAATACATGGAGATCAAAGTTGCAATAACATTTTTATGCAAAATATGATATAAAATGAAATAAAAGACATAATCAAATACAAAAGGTGTAAAATATTAATTAAATATACAAAAAAAGTCATTCAATATATTCCTATTTTAGAAAAAAAATAAGAATTGTCCATTTCACTACATGGGACTATCTTTTTTTATTTTTTGGAGAAAATATCCGCTTTTTTCATTTGACACTTGAATCAAAAGTTTGCTTAACTTCCCTGGTTGTTTTGTTGGTCAACCCTACATACCCTAATGCGATTTTTTTTTATTTATTTATCCATCATATGAGTTGAGTTTTACACTCAAATTTTGTAAGGTGATAAATAATATGTACAATATGCTAAAAATAGTTAAAAGAAATTTTCATCATTGCTTTCATGTAAATTTGTATTATCATGTTTGATTTAGTACTAGGTGTGCTCCCTAACCTATGAAGATCAGTGTATGATCCCAGTTTTTATACTATGATGTTTCTTTTGGTTCCTGAGGCTCAGTTATGCAAATGTATATTGATAACAGGAAGCAAGAGCTCTCCTTGGAAGATTGGAATTTCAGAAAGGAAATGTCGAAGTTGCCCTTCGTGTATTTGACGGTATTGATCTTCAAGCTGCAATTCAGCAGTTCCAGCCATCCCTTTCCGATAATAAGACACCAACGAAGAAAGGGCGGACAAAATCAGAATTACCAAGTTCTGTCTCGCAAAATAATCCTGCTAGCCTTGTTCTTGAAGCCATTTACTTGAAATCACTCTCCCTTCAAAGGCTAGGGAAATCGACAGGTACAAATCGCAACATAACACTGGACAACTTCTTTCTTATACTTGTTATTATGAACTCTTTGATGATTAATGCAAAAACTTGTGGAACAAGCAGAAGCTGCCAACCAGTGCAAAAGTGTACTTGATTCTGTTGAAAGTATGTTCCAGAATGGTACTCCTGATATCGAACAAAAGTTACAGGAAACTGTCAATAAATCCGTAGAACTTCTTCCTGAAGCCTGGAAACATGCTGGCTCCTACCAGGAAGCATTAGCTTCTTACCGACGAGCTCTTCTTAGTCCATGGAATCTTGATGATGAATGTCGGACTAGGGTTCAAAAGAGATTTGCATCTTTTCTGTTGTACAGCAATGTAGATTGGAGCCCTCCCAACATGGCTCAGCAAGTTGAAGGTTCTTTTGTTCCGAAGAATAGTGTGGAAGAGGCTCTTCTACTCTTGATGGTAGTACTTAGGAATTGGTACCAGGGAAACACTCATTGGGATCCTTCAGTGATGGAACATTTAACCTATGCCTTGTCTCTTTGCGGTGAACCTCTGGTTCTTGCAAAACAACTTGAAGAGGTTTTACCTGGAATATATCCTCGGACAGAGAGATGGTGCACACTAGCACTTTGCTACTACGTAGCTGGTCAAAAAGATATCGCACTGAATTTTTTGAGGAAGTCTTTAAACAAGCTCGAGAATCCAAATGACATCCTGGCCTTATTGTTAGCTGCTAAGATATGCAGTAAGGAGCGTGATCTTGCTTCTGAGGGTGTTGAATATGCGAGAAGAGTAATCGCGTGTGCTGAATCATCGGATTCTCATCTGAAGAGTGTCGGCCTTCACTTCTTAGGGAGTTGTCTAGGTAATAAGTCCAAGGTTGTTTCATCAGACTACCAAAGATCTCTACTGCAGACAGAAACTTTGAAGTCACTTACAGAGTCGATTAGTCTTAACCGCTACAACGCCGGCCTAATATTTGACATGGGAGTTGAATATGCTGAGCAAAGGAACATGAATGCTGCCCTGAGATGCGCCAAGGAGTTTATTGAAGCAACTGGTGGGTCTGTTTCTAAAGGATGGAGGCTGCTAGCATTGGTTCTCTCTGCACAACAGAGATTTTCGGAAGCACAAGTCGCAACAGACGCTGCCTTAGATGAGACTGCAAAGTTGGATCAAGGATCTTTACTTAGGGTAAAGGCTAAGCTGAAGGTTGCTCAATCATCGCCCATGGAAGCAGTTGAAGCATACCGTGCTCTTCTGGCTCTCGTTCAGGCCCAAAAGAATTCCGCTACATCTTGCAAGAACGCTGTAGAGGTATGTTTACTTTGTTGTTTCAGTGCGCACAAGTGTCAAATTTAATTAGTGTTCAGAAAAAGAGCTTCTAATTTTAAGCACTGAAGCCCTTTCTTTATTTATTTAGAGTAGCCTTCTATTTCCTATACAATGGAAATGGGTTCTGATTTTTGTGCAATAAATAAAACATTCATATACTAAAGAATATTAATTGTTCACTTCATTTAGGCACCTAGTATCTTTTAGACATTAAAGTTGGTTACTCTATTTCTGATGCTCCTGTTAGCTAGGCACTCTCGCACTACCATGACTGAATCTTTAAATTTGTCTTGGAAATTTTCCAATTCACTCTTCGCTTACTATTCAGGGGGTGGATGATAGTGTCACCGAGTTTGAAATCTGGCAAGGTCTTGCTAATTTGTACTCCAGTCTCTCGTACTGGAGAGATGCTGAGATATGTTTGAAGAAGGCTAAAGCCCTCAAGTCATACTCAGCTGCAACACTCCATGCAGAAGGTCTGACAAAATTCAGTAAATATCACTACCCTTATGCATTTCTCTTTAATATAACACGGGCATTTTGGACTGACCAGCTTAATTTTCACTTGTCCATGCAGGCTACATGCATCAGGCGCGAGATCAAACAAAGGATGCACTGGCCGCCTATGTCAATGCGTTCTCGACTGAGCTTGAACATGTGCCGTCGAAGGTGGCCATCGGCGCACTGCTCTCCAAGCACGGGCCCAGGTTTCTACCTGCAGCGAGGTGTTTCCTCTCGGACGCCCTAAGAGTCGAGCCTACAAATCGGATGGCTTGGCTTTACTTAGGAAAAGTGCACAGATCTGATGGGAGAATCTCTGATGCTGCCGACTGCTTCCAAGCAGCGGTGATGCTAGAGGAATCGGATCCGGTGGAGAGTTTCAGCTCACTCTCATGACAGAAGATTGTAGCCACGGCATGCATGAAGCTCCGATCCTTCCATGTGGATTCCTTCTGTCTTTTCTTTCTCCTGTTGCGTACGTAGTTGAAGTCAATTTGACGACAGATGTAGGTTGCATTATCTATTTGCTTTCCGTTCTATTCTATATATAACAATAATCCCTTGTTGACCATTAAACAAACATGACAATATTGCAGAGCTGCATTTCATTGCTCACTTAAGTTATGTAAATAATTGTTGCTCTCTTTTTTCATGATGATTGTAAGACTAATTTCCGTCACCAGACTACTACATTATGAATACCCAAGGTGTTACTGATTTCGACAGTTTTTGCTGTACTTTTTACCAAAGCTTATTTTAGTTAAATTGTTGACTGACCAATGCTGTGCAGAAAAATTGTAGCCTGTCCTTTATAACATAAGAAACTTGTTAACTATGAGTTGGAAATGGATACATAAGTAAAGTCACATGAAATTCTGACAGTAGTAGTATATTCACTGTCCCAGAAAGGTAATCATTGATGGGTCTCAACTCCTCATCACTGCTGGAAAACAAGCCGAGAGTGGGCAACTGGCAGTGTTAGTTTTACTACCACAGCTGGGTTTACCCTAACCTAGCAGTGATGGACTGCCGGTTCTAATCCTAACCTAGCAGTGATAATCTAAAGATAAGTGTCAGCTAGGTAAATAAACCGCCACTACTGGAAATCGGCTCTTTGCCGAGTGCTAAGTGATTTGTCGATCTAGCGTGTTTTTTTACACTCGGCAAAGAAGCTTCTTTGCCGAGTGTTTTTTTTACACTCGGCCAAGAAGCTTCTTTGCCGAGTGAGTGTTTTTTTACACTAGGCGGAAAAAAATTCAAAACAAATTTTGAAACAAAAAATTAATTCAAATGAAAAAGTTTTCAACTATAAAGTTGTATAACTCATCAAGATTTACAATGTTTATATTGCTCATTTTTTCAGATGACAAGTGAAATTAAATTTATTCACAAATCTTACATATCTCTCTTGTAATTTATAAAACTACGAGAGCGATATATAAGATTTGTGAATAATATTAGAACAACTATGTTAGGAAACACGCTAGATCGACAAAGTTTGTTATAAAACACGCTAGATCGACAAAGTTTGTTATAAAACACGCTACAAATAACCAAACAACCAAAATAGACTTTGTAGATCTTGAAAAGTTATGAAACTTTGTAGCTTGCAACTTTTGATTTGAAATCATTTGGTCATGCAAAGCTGCATTTGAATTACAAAATTTTAAAATTTAAAATTTATAAACGACCTCGGATAAAAAAATACCAAAATAAACTTTGTAGACCTCGAAAAGTTATGAAACTTTATAGTTGGCAACCTTTTGATTTGAAATCACATTGTAATGCAAAACTGCATTTGAATTTCAAATTTTAAAAAATTTAAAAATTGAATTTTTCAAACTACCGTGGATGGAAAAACAACCAAAATAAACTATGTAGGTATCGAAAAGTTATGAAACATTGTAGTTGTCAACTTTTTGATTTGAAATCATATTGTCATGAAAAATGTAGGTGCTGCGTTTGAATTTCAAAATTTTAAAATTCAAATTTTGTAAACAACCTCAGATGGAAAAACTTTCTAAACGAAAAGTGTAGATTTGGAAACGTTATGAAACTTTATAGTGCATGAAAAATGTTGAGACCCTGGGCACTAGTCGGTGGAGGCCTCCCCGATTAAAAAATACTATTATTGAGGGGTTATTCAATCTTTGTCGAGTGTCACACACTCCTCAAAGTCTTTATCGAGTGCTCGACAAAGACACTTGGCAAAGGTGCCATTACCGATATATTTTTTGTCAGAGTGTTACACTTGACTAAAGATGAGCATGCTGCCCGAGGCACGATGGCACGACTCGAAGCCTGAATTTTTGGCTCGGCTCGAGCACGGCACGGCACAGTCCATGGGTCGTGCCTGGGCCGTCACCTCGGCACGTCGGACGGCACGACACGACACGGTTGCAACGGGAGGCCCGGTAGCGGCCCGCTAGGAGGGGAACTCATATAGAATTGCACCATAAAACATACTGAATTCTGTATTAAACAAGGAATTTTCCATAAAATAGACTTCGGGCCGGCCCGTTCATGGTTCGGGCCTCGTGCTTTTCGAGCCGGACCGACCCGAAAAACGGCCCACGGGCTGTGCCTGGGCCTGCAAGCAGGCACGGTGACATGAGGAGGCACGGCCCGCAGGCCTTACCGGGCCCAGGCCGTGCCGGACCGTGTCGGCCCGTTGCTCATGTTTACACCTCAGGTACTCGACCAAGAACCTATATCTGGTAGTGCGCCAACGATTGGCTCAGTAACATTGCTCGGTAGATCCACCGTAACCGATAGTAATATTCTTAAGATCACTGTCAGATTGGTAGTTGAGCTACCATTGTTTGGGTATAGTGTCGGCTTTAGGTTTTAACCTCACAGTGATATAATTTTTCTATATTCTAGTTTATTAATTTATTTTATTATTTATGTGTAATACTTTTTATTTTCTGGGGCTAAGCATCACATACATCACACATCTATATTTTTTTGAGAATTACACACTATAAAGATCAGGCTGACAACACGCATGCACACTCACCCCTATAAACATGCGTACACAAACCCTGTTCCTACGAGCACCTCTGAAGGACTAAGCCGATATATCTTGAGATTCACAAAGTTATCACACAAATGCCTTAATATCGATAGATACATCGTCTACCACCGAAAGCATTGCATCGTTAAATCTTAGAATAAATTCAGCAAAATGTGAGCACACATGGTAAGTCGAGGACTTAAACCAAATGGACAGATTTTATCACAAGAAACTCAACCAGCTGATCTCAATAAAATATATTACAATTGAAATTTCTTCATGACATTAATATTCCTGCTTTCTTCTAGACTAGGTGTATCCACAGCTAGAATGTTGAAACATCTTTTTTCTATTCACAACCTTGTCCATGATGAAGGGTCACACCCCAAAAATTCCTATTTTGGGTTGTGCTTAGAAAACACTGAATAAAATAAATATTTCCAATGTTGATACAAAATTTTCCAAGATTAGTTCGAATTTGCACAAATATAGTATAGGAAAAGTGAATTTATAAACTTTTTTCTTAATTAATTTGACGGGCTTTGATTGTTGTGGTGTTTGTTTTGTTGTTTGTTTTGATGCATGTTAGTGTATGAAAATTTACAAAACACGTGTAGTAAGTCGTTTATCGGTCTCCGGCTTGTTTCTATCTTTTTCTATAATCAATTCTTTCTCTCTCGATCTTAATCTTTCTTTTGGACTTTCCCAAGATCCTTTATCTCCTGATCCAAATCATTCTCTTGAGTTCATCATTTCTTGAGTGTTGGTTTCAAAACATAAAACTGGTTTTCAAAAAGGTTTTGAAAATGCTTTTGAAAAGGAGCTTTCAATTATTGAGCTAAATAAAAAGGAAAACTCTCCCAAACTCTCTCTCTCTCTCTCTCCCTGTTTCTTTTTGGCCCAGCTCGGCCTTCCCTGCTCCCTTCCCCGTGGCCTGCATAGAAGCCTGAGGAGCCCCTGCCCCTTTCTCCTTTCCTTGGGCCAAGCCCAGCCGAAGACTAGACCAGCTCGCGACCCAGCAGAGTGTGCGCAAGCACAGCCAAGCCCAGCACCCTCCCTTTCGCTCTGTGCCGATGACCAGTGGCCCCCCCTGTCGGTGCTTTCCCCTTCCTCCAACCGAGCTCCAGTCGAGCTCTGTTCCACGAACAGAGGCGCCAACGCCTTCCTGAACCCTCTGGGATTCGGCGTAATCTGCACGTTGAGGCACTATAAAGAGCCAAGGAACCCCCTCCGCACCGCGTTTCCATCTCCGCGTCGTCAGGAGCTCCTCGCCTCGCCCTTTTCGCCCTAGCCGCGCCGCACCAGAGCTCCGCCACCACCCGTTCCGTCGCCGAGCCCCTCGGTTCCGCGGAATGCTTCCGTAAGCACCGTATCGGCCTCGCGAAGTCGTTGCGATCCATTCCCCTCTCTATTTCTTCGCGTTGAGTACTCACCTGCCCCGTCTCCGTTCGCAGGAAACCACCGGCCACCTTGTCTCGTCGCCAATCACCTCCACGTCCCCTCGACCTTCCTCATTGAGCTTGGTGAGATCCCCATCCTCCTCTCTCTCCCCCGGACGTTTCTGTTCGGAGTTCGGTGCCCGGGAGCGCCAGATAGGCTAGCTCCGTCGAGCTCTTCACCGCCAGCCATGAAACCACTGCGTCGGCCCTGTTCCCGGCCGGCCAATCCCCTCCCTCCCTCTCGGTTCGATTTGCAGCCGTCCGATCTGAGTCGAGCGGCTTAGATTAGAACCGCCGAAGCGGTATCCTCGCCAGTCCACCGTGGACCAGTGGACGCAGTCCACGACCCCGGTCCACCAGCCGGTCCATGGCACTGCCCAATCTCGCGCCGCCGCGTGGCGCGCCGACGTCACGCTGACGTCAGTCCGCAACCAGTCGCGGCCCTGTTGCTAAAGAGACCCTCGGCTTTTTGCTATTTAACCCGCCATCTAGATTTGATCTGTTTAATCCGAATTTCTGATTTCTTTTATTTCAAAATGAATTTATCTATTTATAGTTTTGTCACTAGTCTTCTTTAGCTCATATCTTGCTCGTTTTAACTCCATTTTAGGTGGTTCAAGTTCCTACAGTTTCGTCTCGATGCATAGATTAGTTCTATTTTGTTGTTTACCTCTGTTTCCTACTGTGGTGTATTGTTTCTTATTAAAGTTTGTTTGCTTGTATGTGATGCTCCCGTGTGTGATGTTTGATGCGTTTAGAACGTGATCCGTCGGTTAAGGAAGAGGAGCAAGATCCCGAAGACTTTGAGCAGCCCGAGTTTGATCAAGGCAAGTGCAGCCACCCTTTGACCATTTTGTACCTACTCACTCTAATGCACTTTACTTTACATGCATGTGTCTAAATTTGTGAAACCCTAGAACATGAATAGGCTTGTTGTACCTTCCTTGCTCACCTGGGGTTTACCTTTTATCAACAGTAATGTAGCTATGCTTAGTCGCTTTACCTACTTTATCATATGATGACAAATCTAAACATGTTAACTACTACTAAAAGTGAATCAATGATTTATGAAACATGGTGATGATGTGATCTCTCGTACAGTTGGATTTGGTTGGTTCAAAGGGGGAACGATTATTGGTCTAGGACCGGTGTTTCCGGGTACTCGTATCTTCTCTCCTTGAGAGCAAGTTCGTGAAGCGGCCACCTGGGACATCCGTGCAGCTTCAAGCTATATGGCTTTGGCTTGACTAAGTAACATGACAGCCACTGGTAGGGTGTGGCTTACCGGGTAGGCGTAGGGGAGTAGCCCATGAATGAATATTAAGTTGCGGTCGACCGAGTTCCATGGCTATGGGGACGACTTCCGGCGCGTGGGCAAAACCCTACGGGTTGCATCCTATTGGTTGGTCCCTGCGAAAGGTCTCATAGTGGACCCTGCCAACCTTCCTTGGTAGTGGGTTAAGAGGCTGATCACCTTGGGCGAAAGGGCAACCACGACTTGAAGTCAAAGTGCACCCCTCTGTAGAGTCAAACCTGATATATCAGCCGTGCTCACGGTCACGAGCGGTCCAGATCCTCACATGGATAGAGTCATCTTTGTTCAACTTATTTCTAGCTTGAGAGAGATCATGGTTGGTTGACGGGGAAGAGTTCGTGGTTGGTTACAGATGAGAGCTCGAGGTTGCTACCTCGAGTGTTGGGATTGCTATCCCTATTGCTGATGAGATGCGGGGTTGCTACCCCGTGGTGAAGCCGAAGTTGCTACTTCTGGCATGGTGCTCAATAATAATGAATCTTACCTTTTAATCACTATGGGTTGGGTTCTCTTATTCACTTTTAGTAAATAGTATGTTCTAATAAAAGATATCAACTAAAATGCTTAACGCAGTCAATCGTGTCAGCTTTACCTTATTTAAGTCATGCATGTCATTACTTTCCATATGTACTTGCTGAGTTTGACATGAGCTCACCCTTGCTATAATCACATAAAGGCTGCTCAGAAGATCAAGACTGAGATGAGGAGTTCCCCCGAAGACATCGATGGGTGTTAGGCTCGTGTGTCGCTGCCGTCGACCTTCTTGTGGCGTGATGGCTCCAGCTTCGCCTCGTTTAGTTTCTGCTAGACTTTGTTTTAAAGGTTTGTAATAAAAGTACTCTTATACTCGTTTACGCTTTTGTTTCGAACACTTTGCAATGTACCATTAATGACGTCGACGCATGTGTGTAAATCATGATCCTGGCACACATGTGTTCTGCATTCGGTCTCTTTTCTGAACCGGGTGTGACAAAGGCCCAGCTCATCTTATTGCAGTCATTTGATCTCAAAGTCTAAAATCACTTGGGTATTAAGTTTGTGGCATTATTGTTGAAGCAAGATGATATCAAAATGCACAAGTGTTAGCCAAAATAGTAGTGTGTTTTGTTGACTTAACTGATATACATGAAATGGGAAGCATACATGCCATTATATTTCCTTATGTTGTATTCTCACCAAGGAACTAGTACATTGCCCACATCGCGTAGAACCAACATTCGTTGTTGGCCATCAACGGTTCTACAATGTGTTTGCATATAATCAACCGAGAAAAGGTTGTTCCAGTTCCCCTCAATATTTTCCTTGACTATGTGTGACATTATAAAATATGAAAGGTGGTGAAATGAAAATGTGTGTTGTCATTAGAAAGTTATATATATATATATATATATATATATATATATATATATATATATATTATGGGCTTCACTTACATATCTTGCATGTGGAGTAGGTCATTGATCCAAACTAGTGTGGCCTTCTCTTCGAATCCCACTCCTCGATATGTGATGATGCCAGTTTGATATCTAGGAGGCCGTGATGGAACCTGCACTCACAAGTGTCCAATGCAAATTAGTCCTAGTTAATTAATAGCCTTCAAAAAAGATGAAATGCGTCTAATTAGTGTCAAAAGTAGATACATACACTTGTAGATTAAGAGTATGTTCTCTTTATCTTTGTTTCAAATGAAGGTTTGGATCAATCGTTTAATATCGACCAAGTCACAGTTTACGCCTCTACATGTATTTCTCGTTTATTTGGCAGGGGTCCAAGAAGGCTATGTGATTTAGATGTTTCATTATGCATTGTTTTGCCTCCATAAGCAAGGGATATGTTCAAATGTTAAAGACATAGTTAAGATTAGGGATGAAAACAATCGAACTCGGTCGAGAAACTATTCAACCGTTTTCTACTTTTACATTTTGAATACGAAAACGAAAGCGAAAAAGATAAAGTCGAACACGAAAACGAACGTGAACTTACGAAATATTGTGAATTTCGAAAACGAACCAATTCGAGCGAAATTCTATCGAACACAGTCGGTATACGAAAATTCAATTCGAAATACTGACCTATCATTCATAACAATTAACAAGTGTCATTGTGGCAAATTTCGAGTACAAAAGAGCAGATTTATCAATTTTGTTTCTTTCACAAGAGAAAAAATAAAGAAGAGAAAAAATAAGATGCCATAGATATCAGTGTTTCACATTTACCTTTACTTAGTTGCCTGAACAATAATGAATGGAAACCAAATTCGGTTTAAATCATATTTTGAATTCGAAATATTTCCACATTAAAAGTAGAAAAGTAGAAAACTGTCGAACTTAGTCGAAAATGGCTTTCCATTCGGGATTCGGGACATTTGAAATACGAAAACGAAAACGAAACCGACTACGGTAAAGTCGAACAAGAAAATACGGATTAGGTTAAATATAGAAAACGGTGCGGTTCGGTTCGGGATATTTTCGTTTCGTTTTTATCCGTAGTTAAAGATAATGTTGTGCGGGTAAGTTACTTACATAGTCCACATGCTCAATATTTAAACATTGAGGTCGCGTCCAAACTACTTTGACCCTACTTTTGAATAGACCTTGTAATGCAGATGCGGTTCACACATTAAAGATGACCCGCAACGTATCACTTTGAAGATAATATCTCTTCGCCTTTAAGGTTTGCTATAGGAAAAAGATCACTTTTCCTCCCTCAACTTTTGCGAAAGTCTGTTTTTCTTCCCTGAACTCTAAAACTAGGCAACCTACCTCTCTCAACTATTGAAACCATACATTTTACCTCCCTAGACCGATTATAAGCGGTTTTGAAGGCGGTTTTGTCTTTTTTATTTTCTATTTACTTTGGCTAAATCTTTGAAAAATCATAGTAAATAAAAAAATAATAAAATAGAAAATAAAATTTTATTGAAATCTACATGAGTAGATCTACACAATAAACATATAATATGATATATTTTAGTAAAAACCTTTTGCTATAGATTTAGATCTATTCTTTTCTATAATTAATTTAAATAATTCATAATTGCAGATTCTATGGTCCAATTTTTATAAAATTTTTATGGTGGCCTAGTTAATGTATGTTTGAACTATAGTAAAAATTTCATACTAATTGGATCATGCATAAATTAGTTATTGATTTTATTTAGGTTTAACAAGCATAAACACTAAATAAATTTATAACTAATTTATACATGATTCAATGAGTATAAATTTTTGCTACAGTTCAATAATACAATAACTAGTCCACCATAAAAATTTCACAACAATTGAAACATAGAAACTGTAGTGATGAACTATTCAAATTAATTATAGAAAAGAATAGATCTTACTCTGCAGCAAAAAAATATACTAAAGCATATCATATTTATGTTTATTGTGTAGATCTACTCATGTGGATTACAATAAAATTTTATTTTCTAGTTTATAATTTTTTTGTGATTTATTATGATTTTCAAAGATTTTGCCAAAAAAATAAAAAGACAAAATCGCCTTCAAAACCGCTTATAATTGGGCCAGGGAGGTAAAATGCATGATTTCAATAGTTGAAGGTGGTAGGTTGCCTGGTTTTGAAGTTCAGACAGAAAAAACAGACTTTCACAAAAGTTGAGGGAGGAAAAGTGAACTTTTTCTGTTGCTATATCGTTCACATGGCGCACAGATGTTGGCCTGATCTTGGGCCCATTGTCGTCCACTAGAAAGTTGAAGCCATATGGATACGCTAGAGATAATGGACCGCTCAGAATAGGCTGCAGTCTGCTTCTAGTTGGGGTCTTGGGGACTAGTGAGACCGATAGAGGCCCACTTCTTCTATTTATTCCATTTCGACGCCGACCAATTTGCTTTTGATTTCATTTGACACTGAAAAAAGTAAAACTGTATATTCTATCCGTCCTAAATTATAAGGCATTATGTCAATCTTAAAGAAAACATCTTAAGTTTGATTCAAATTATAAAAAAAAATATAAGTGGCGGATGTAGGATTTCAATAATAGGGGTACGGACAACAACAACATAGTTCAAATACTGTTGTGCAGTTTGAAATTGAGCTATTATTAGCTCTAGAAAGTAACGATTTTAGTGTGTTGTTGGTGTTGTTTTATAGGCTGATGAGTAGGCTAGCAATTGTATTTAACAACGTACTATACATATACAAAGTATTAAAGAGTATATATATTTATTTATTTTCAGAAATTTTGGAAATAAAGTATTAAAAAGTATATATACTTGATTTTTTTTCAAGAATTTGGGGGGGGGGGGGCAGTTGTACCCCCATGCACCTACACTACATCCGCAAATGGATATTTATAACGTCAAATAGGTATACTATGAAAATATAATTAATGCAGAATCTGATGATACTTGATTAATACCATAAATTTTATTATATTATCATGTAAATTTGAATGCTTTGAATCTTCAAGTTTGACTGTCTCTCAAGAAATTTGGGATGGATGGAGTAGCTTCTAATAGGACTAGCATTTATTTCGCGAGTCTCTCCAAGCTTTGTTTGCGTTTTGAAAAACAATCGGAGGCTAGAACCACTAAAAATAAATGGTCAGGTGCATATTTGAGTTTCTATTTACCTCCAAGGTTTGGTTATTTTGCAAGACTTAAATCCACTAGAGACTGACTCTGGAATTGTAATAATGAAAAATAATATTGTTAGTTATGAAAATGCATTTATAATGCATGTATTGGGACTCAATAAATTATATTCCCTTCGTGTCGTTAATAAGAGTCGTTCTGGACGTGAGAACGACTTTGGCAAACGAAGTCGTATTGCTTCTGCAGCTTGAAACTAGACGCGAATGCCCCTAGGCATTTCGTCTCCCGCACCCGTGCATTAATAGCACTGCGCCTTCGCGCTTCGGCTCCCGCGCCTTCGCGCTTCGGCTCCCGCGCCGCACACTACTCGTGCGTTAAATTAGGGGGTCGAACCCCCCAGACCTTGCGGGTGTGAGTCCTCAGCCTCGCTGCGCTGACCGTCTCAGGATTGTTCTTTCTCGAAAGAAATGCGTACACAACTATATTTATTAGGGGCAGACATGAAAAACACCCCCTAATTAATTACTCATTGGTAAGCGCAATGATGTCATAAATGACTTTTACTAACAATATGAAGAGAGTACATATTGTTATTTCAAGATTTAGATCCTTTTGAAATAAGAGAATGTATAGGCAAGTAAGACAAGAGAAGTGGTGAAAGCTGACAAACTCAAACCATAGTCAATTTTTCCTTCTGCTTTGCTCAACGAGGATTATCTGAGATGGAATAGCTAGCTAGCTTGGTCTGACTTTTTCCCATGGGGAGGTGAGTACAGGTGCAGCAAATGGGATGCATTGAGCCCATGAACATAGCCAAATAGGTAATGATCGTGGCCGCAAAGCCACACATTGACACACATGATTAGCGACTTTACGAAGGGAAAGAAGCCATTTTTCTCTTTTAACATTTATAAAAGTCCATTTTTTCCTCATTGAACTCTAAAACTGGGTAAACTACCCCCTCAACTTTTGAAACCATGTGTTTTATCTCCCTAGCCCAATCATAAGCGGGTTTGAAGGTATTTTTGTCTTTTTCTTTTTTACTTATTTCAGCTGAATCTTTAAAAAACCATAGTAAATCATAACAAAAAACATAAGATAAAAAACAAATTTTGTTAGGCTCCACATAATTAGATCTACATAGTGAATATATAATATGATTATTTTAGTATTAAGTTTTTGCTGTAGATTTAGATCTATTCTTTTCTATAACTAATTAGAATAATTCATAACTGCGGTTTCTATGGTCCATTTATGGTGAAATTTTTATGGTAGCCTAAACATTATATGCTTGAACTGTAGTAAAAATTCCATACTTATTAGATCATATATAATTTAGTTATACATTTATTTAGATTTAACATGCATAAACTCTAAATATTTCAATTCTAATGATCCAAATGAGACCTTAGGAAAATAATCTCTTATATTTCAGGACAGATGGAATAGCTAGCTAGCTAGCTTGGTGTGACTTTTTTCCTTGGGGAGAGGTGAGTACATGTGCAGATGGGATGCATTGAGCCCATGAACATAGCCGAATTTATCTTGGCCGCGAGTCACACACTGACACGCATGCTTTAGCGACTTTAGAAATACAACACTGCAACATTCAGATCTGGGCCTTTTTTTGTCGTGGGTCAGTGCGAGCTGCCCGGATGGATGGAAAGCGCTCGGTTCTGAAACGGGCTTATTCCGGATCGCGTGAAGGACACATAGCCCGACGATGAAGTCCACCACATGGATAGATGTAGATGGGCTGGACCGCTGGAGGAACAATTCAAGTCTGCTTCCACAGTTGGGGCCAGTGAGCCCGACGGATCGGAGGTTCGGTTTCTTTTAGTACTCCTTTTCGATAGCGGTATAAATTTGATTTTGATTTGACACTGAAAAGTCAAAACTTTGTATACATAATAACAGCCGCAGAAAAAAGTGGGCACTTACTTCCCTGAACACTTGTTACTGAGTGCATGGCACTTTCTTGCCAACACAGGATGTTTTCTGGAAGAATTCTTACTTGACACAATTTTCTTTAATTTTCACAGCAAGGTAGGCCGACGACAAGCTTCTTTTGGCCGACTATGACTGAACGAAATCTTTCATTCGTGTCAACCACAGCCTCTAGAATACTCCCTCCGTCCCTCAATAGAGTAGAGTAGTATGTGCACTAGCATTCCTAGCTAGGTACCTACACGGCTACACCTAGCTAGCTAGGTGCATGCCTCGATCGGTTTCGTCTACCCTGTGGGCTACTGATAGTACTAGCTAGCTTGTAGAGATTAGAGAACTGCACGATGGCCGGTACTACTACCGTCGACAGGTCTATTATCAGTCCATGTATGTTTGACAAAATTTCACAATCGTCCACAGTTAGCATATACTCCCTCCATCCCAAATCGTAAGTCATTTCAAAAATCTTAGAGAGTCAAAGCATCTCAAGTTTGACAAAAAATTATAGATAAAACTATAAAGATTTATAACATCAAATAGGTATACTATGAAAATATAATTGATAACGAATCTAATGATACTTGTTTGACATCATAAATATTATTATATTGTTATATAAGTTTGGTCAAACTTGAAAAACTTTGACTCTCCAAGATTCTTGAAATGACTTACAATTTAGGATAGAGGGAGTACATATATACATGCCTTTCGTGTTTTTTTTTCCTGATCGATGTGAAGTGATGCTACAGTGGTCCTGTCGCCGACAGGAAAACCGATTAATCGCTGAAAACTATATATACAGAGACCGATATTATTGTGTACTACGTACGTTGAGAAATAAAAAGCTAGCTAGGACACGGGAAATTTCGATTCTTTTTTTGCGGCGGCACCTGCAAGAAGTCTTGATTATATTCTACCGCGGCTTTGCCGCCACATAAGTCAACGTAACAGTAGGTGAAGCTTCACCTTCGTGCTGGCAGCCTCAGGGATGCATATATTGGTCATCGATCTATATCGTCCGAGAAGAAGAAGAAGAAGAAAAAAGAGAGCATCAAATCAGTCGGCAAGATCTGCTTGCTCGATCAAGAAGTATCCATCCATTGAAATTATTGCCCGAGCTAGCTAGGTAGCTACAGATGATATGATATATATAGCTCCTCTCCCTTTCACCGGGCCTCTCTTGCATTGCATGCATTACATTTTTGCTCTGCATGCTGTCATCAGCTTGCATGCAGACAACCTACGTACGTAGAGGCAGGCAGCTGCCGCATGCTTGTTAATTAATTTTCAGATATGATGATGCATATGTCATCAGCAGCAACTTGCGTGATGTGCAACTGGCCGGCCGGTTGCACTGGAGAGCCAGAGGAAGCTTAACTATACGAGAGCTGGTAGCTCGCTCGCTAGCTAGGATCGGAATCAACTACGTGAACTAGCTAGCTACTACAGTAGCGTATGCATATTCGTGTGTATATTCCTGATTGCATGCCCGTCGCCATCGCTTGACGATTCAACTATATAGGTTAACATATATAAGCATTTGGTGGCATCTCCCAATTACCCTGACAGGGCGCTAGCTCGATAAATCAACTAGGTAAGCTAGATCCGGAGCAAAATCTTTTTGGATGGCAACAGCTGACGAACGAAATAAGCTAGGATAGGGGCTAGCTTGATGGTTACGCAAAACATAATTTAATTAAGAGAATGTGTAGCGCTATTGGGCCGGGAGGGGCGCGAGGACATCATTGCACGTACATATATCCACTTCATGCTACAATAGAAACGATATGTATATCACATATATAGTGTGGGGTGTCAGGCAATAAAGGTTTGAATTATTGGGGGGGGGGGGGGGGGGGGGGTCTTTGGTTTACTCCCACTAAAATTTAGTCTCTGTCACATCAGATGTCTGACACTAATTTAAAGTATCAAATATAGACTAATTACAAAAAAAATGTAGGACATATTGATACTAATTTGCGAGATGAATCTATTAAGCCTAATTAGTGTATGAATTTGACAATATGGAGTTATAGTAAACATGTGCTAATAATGAATTAATTATGATTAATAGATTTATCTCATAAATTAGTCATGACTTCTGTAATTAGCTAGTTTTATGATTACCTAATATTTAGTCCTTCTAATTACTATCTGAATATTCAATGTAAAACCTCCTAAACTTTAGGTCTACGTATGTATGTACATACAATTCTAATCCAATTTCATATGTACCTATCTTCGATATACATATTCCTCTGTTTTAAATGATAAGATGCTTTGATATTTCTAGGTATGTACATATAAATTTTACCATACACTTAGATATATACTATACCTGCATCACTACCAAAAAATGAATTTTAGATATGGAAGGCTTTTTTTAGAGACATGTCAATATAGAGCCATCTCCTCCAAACCGAGCCACCTCTTAAAATTGCTTTTTTAGCTGGGGGGCCTCTAAAAATTGATTTCTAGCCGCCTCTAAAAAATAAGGCATAGTAAATTTAAATTCTCAAATGACCTTGGATAGAGAAACGATCAAAACAAAGTTGTAGATCTTTAAAAGTTATGGAACTTTGTAGTTGTCAACATTTTCATTTGGGATCATTTATACAAGAAAAATTATGTTTGAATTTCTCATATTCGAAATTCAATTTTTTTTGAATGACCTTGAATGGAGAAAGCTATATATATATATATATATATATATATATATATATATATATATATAAGTTAAACAACTTTGTAGTTGACAACCTTTTCCATTTGAAACTATCTATCCAAGGAAAATTACATTTGAATTTCCTCACATTTGAAATTTGAAATTTTCAAACAATCTTAAGATGGAGAAACGACCAAAACGAAAGTGGTACATCTTCAAAAATTTAAACAAATTTCTAGTTGGCAATCTTTTCATTTGAAATTATCTATCCAAGGAAAATTACATTTGAATTTTCTAACGTTTAAAATTCCATTTTTTGCAAATGACCTAAGATGGAGAAATAACCAAAACTAAAGTTATAGATCTCAAAAAGTTAAATGACTTTGTAGTTGACAACATTTTTACTTGAAATCATCTATCCATGAAAAAATACATTTGAGGAATTTCTCACTTTAAAATTCAAAATCTTCAAATAACAATGGATGGAGAAATGACCAAAATAAAAGTTATACATCTCTAAAAGTTATAAAACTTTGTAGTTCACAACTTTTTTATTTGAGTTTGTTTAAGGTTTCAAATAATAATTTTAGGACCAGATGAGGATAAAATGAGGAGTATAAATATCTCAAAAGAAACAAGTGTCCTTTGGTGGAGTGATTAGCTGAGGAATGCATGAAGGCTAAGATTGTTGGTTTTTCAGCCCCCTGGTTACAAAGAGCGTGTTTTTCATGCAAAAAATCATGCAATTAATGACGTCAGGCTGCCTAGGTGAGGTCTCCCTTGCGTAAAATAGCTAGCTTTGCTATTTTGTGCCCCGGATCTATGATTTCTGGAGAACGATTTGTAGAGACGGCTCAAAATATAGCCACCTCTACAAATCGTTTTTTTATAGATGACTCCTATTATCAACCCTAAATCAATAGAACCAAACATCAATAGAGACTTTTATTAAGTCTGTGTTTTAGTCTTTAGGTAGGACTAAAGAACCAAATAGGGTCTAAGTTTGTAACAAAAACTGGATATTCTATTAGACTATTACTACTGCCGTGTCTCAGATTGCCACGTCCAAACAGTCCTACAGTTTTATCCTAGTGTGCCAACATTGTTTGGGTGAAAGCCGTATGAGCCACGCTATCGCTTCGTGTGACCCACGTTAGGAAAGAATCCGCCTGCATCCGGAGTACCTCTGGCTCAGTCCGACGCATGTCACGGGACGTGCGGTGGAACCGTATCGGCCGTTCTCCGTGTGTGCAAAAAAAAATATTGCAGGTTTCCTGTTAATGCTTTTCTCCCCTCATTTGCCTGGGTACTATACATGTTAAGGTAAAAGTGGTGTAGATAATCCTTCACTCTGATTCACTCTAAATTCGAATTTTAAAAACATAAAGAAGTGTTTTAAATATTCATGTGGATACGGATAATCCAAATCCGATTACATGCGGATGCGGTGTAGGATATGTGATTATCCGATAATTAAACATGGATTATCTGATGTTTATAATAGAATACTCAGAATATTTTAAGAAGCCCAAACGTAAGAGTAAAAGTCAACTCAACCTATGACACTAGCATGTTCAAAATTATAGTAAATACGCAAAATGAGATAATTATATATATATATATATATATATACACACTAATTTAAGTATCTTTTCATATAACATGGAATAGTAATCCTAATAAATATATTGTTGTATTTTTTAATCGTCCTGTTACAAGTGTTGAAGCGTAGTATATATTTTATTGTGTAGTTATTAATTTATTTTTATTATTTTGTAAATATAAATGATATCTAATGAATTGTTTCTTATTATAAAAAATAACACGTAACTACATATTATTCAAAGAAAAGTTTGTCTCCGCTCTAAAACTGGTCCAAATTCATATCATTTTTGACATCTAAAAAATCTGTTTTTATCCGAAATCGTATAATATCTAGCCCGCCCTAAATCCGATAAAAAAAATAGGATTAGAATACGGTAAAGTTATTATCCACTCTAATCTGATCCGTTTTCATCCCTATATGCATGTGTTCATACAAGGAATTTTGATTTACACATGCGCAACCACTGGCTGCACGCACAGCAATGCGCGTGTACCGTCCTAGTAAGATTATCTCTCAACCGTGAATAAATTGGAGGCTAGCCAGGGCCTCTGACACTGTTCACCGATTCTGACATTTTTATTATTATTATTATTATTATTATTATTATTATTATTATTATTATTATTATTTTTATTTTTTTATTATTATTATAATTTTTAATTTTCATATTTACATTTTATTTCTTTTATTTTTAGTTCCAATTTTATTTATTTTTACTTTATTTTATCTTAATTATTTTTTATCTTTGGTTTTATACATGACCCTATTCAGCGGAGTGCATATAGTGTGATCTACATCAATCGAAGCAAGCGATAAAGAGTCTTTAGTACCTCTATTTTTAATCTTTTGTTTCATACATGTATGATCGTACACATCGAAGTGCATGCAGTGTGATAGTCTATATCAATTATAACAATAAAGAGCATGTAGTCTTTCTACCATGACAGTATAACTTTATATTAAACTGTTAGAGGTATTTTTTTTTAATCTTTTTTAGTTTTTACTCCCAAAACCTTTTATTATTTTTTAGTTTTAAATTTATATAAGCTTTTTTATTCTCTTCTTTTTCTCCTTTTTTTATCTTCTGTTTTATACAAGTAGCCATCACACGCTATAAAATGCGTGTAGTATGGTGATTTATATCAGTTATGACAATAAAGAGTTTGTAATGTTTCTACCAGACCCGTGCATCTTTATATTGGACTGTTATTACCATAATAAAAAAATTTAATACTTATTCATGTTATTGTACATATATTGTTTCAGCGTATAAAAAAAAACTCTCTTTACCGCTTCCAACAAATGATTAGCAAAAACCGGCGCAGCGGAGCGCCCCCCTTGTGCTAGTACATCTGATGAGTCGTCGATTCCTCGATCGGCCGGATGCTGGTACTATGCGCTACTTTTTTTTCTTTGCACAACAAGGACCTCTCGCAACATCCAGGTGCTCATATGGACAAAAACATTTCAATATTATTCTTCAAGTGGACACCGAAAGTCGCCTTTGCCTAACATGAAGCGGTCAATTTATTCATGGTCCATGCTTGCCGTGGGACTAGCTCGACGGAAATTTCTTGGTGAGGAGCGAAAATGCATATGCGTAAATGGAATGGAAATGAAGCCGACTACGCCCTATGCTAGCGCGCTATATCATCTACAATCATATATGGATCGATCGATTCCCCCAGCGGCCCGCCCGGCCTAATGAGACCAGGAATATAATTATTTTAGCTGACCAATTGTTATACAAATTAATCAATCATGCATTACAGCTCTGGGTAACCAATCTAGGGGGAATGGTTTGCTGGACACAACCAATTAAGCGAGCCCTTATGAATAAGCTAGCTATGCAGAAATGCAGATACACAGTGGCGTCGAAGACGACTGAACAGAGCAACTTG
This sequence comes from Microstegium vimineum, assembly GCA_022036555.1. Classification (NCBI taxonomy): domain Eukaryota; kingdom Viridiplantae; phylum Streptophyta; class Magnoliopsida; order Poales; family Poaceae; genus Microstegium; species Microstegium vimineum. The sequence continues at coordinate 12,203,605 of CM039122.1, read as the reverse complement.
GACAGAGATTGAGGTTTGCAGATTGCCCGCCGCGGGCGTCATGTCATGGTCGACGCTCGGACGGACAGCCGCTTTTGGACCAGTACTATCACTACTACTTGGTGCCGGTGCATCATGGCATGGCATGGCATGCAGATGCAGCTAGCTAGCTGGTGCCTGCACACGTACTCACAGCATCGTCGCGCGCGCGCTGGAGCTGCCGCAGAGCGTCCTGCTGCGTGCACGCGCGCGTTTTTGTTACGTTGTGCTTGTCTCGTAGCTAAGCTTAGCTTAGCTAGCGCTGCAGAGATCGACTTGGATTGCCGCCGCTGTCACCATCTATCTTTCATCCTGGAAAGGAGGAGAGAGAGCGAGGAACGCATGCGTTATGCATGGTCGGCAGCAGGGTCGAGGGAACATCAGCGTCGATTAGCTAGCTAGCTGCGCCGTACTACTACGTGGTCCTGGCCGGGCTCATGAATATGGGGGGTTTTGTGCCATTGATCTCAAGCAGCCTGATGATGCCTGAAAAGGCTAAGGTAGCAGGGTCCCTGTGTCACTGTGTGGAGTGTGGACCGGACAACGAATAATGGACCATCGTCGACTAGGTTCCGTGCATATGCCTGATATGCGCAGGGCAAATATATACACTCTCTCCATCCCAAATTAATCGTGGTTTTGAGTTTCCGTGTCACAACTTTGACTAGATTTATATAAAATAAATGTAATATTTATATCTCTAGATAAATTTATTAAAAAACTAGATCAAAAGATCTATCTAATGATATCAATTATGTATTATAACTATTAATAATTTTTTTATATAAAATTAATTTAAGTTTTTTTTCTCGAGAAATGAGAAAGACAGTACTAGTAGTAGTATAGCCGAGCGAGGCTAGCTAGGCATGCCAACTGCCAAAACGTACACACCATTAATTGCATTCTATTCTTTGGTCACATGACAAACCTAGCTTTAAGTGATCCACCTAAACCACTATATGAAAAAAATAACCTAGAGTGTATACATGGATGATGTGTCTAAACATATGCATGCAAATCACTTATGAGCCTGTTTCACTAATGGTTTTTACGTCTGATAAACTGGCTGATGTTGTTTTAGTTGTTTTGTTGTGAGAGATAAGAAAAAAAAACATTTATACCATAGTTCATGGAGCACTGGTGATGAGAAATAAATGCATATTCATAGAAAAATTAGGGTGCATGATGAAAATAACATGGTAATTTAAGAATTGTGATTTATTGTGTTCTTGTTATGTGGTGTTCTACTTTGGTTCATATGGAAATACAAATGTAGTATATGGATAGAAATGACTATCTTGTTTTGATTGGGACTCATATCAAAGTGCATGATGATTCTATATGTCAAAATTTTAGAATGTAAGTGAAAGTGTGCTTAATAAAACTTGATGTACATGATCCTACACTTAGATTTTTTGGTTTGTTTAATTCATCATCATACCACATCAAAGATGCTTGTAGCCAAAATTATGTCTCTGATGACTCACATCAGAGACGGGTGTACCCAAATCCGCGTCTCTGATGGCCCATAGCATAGATAGGTGTAGCTAAATCCGCATCTCCTGACCCATATTAGAGACCCGTGTAGCCAAACCCGTATCAATGATGACCCACATCTGACATTGAATGATGTCTATTAATCAATTCATTTTCTGTTTCAATTAAATTCATAAATGAGAAAATAATCTAATGTGCACAAAGTAATGTGAGTCCACATGAAGCAAACAAAAATCTTCTCTACAATTTCTAAATAGACCCTTTTTGAGTAGCTATATATACATACGTTTGCGTCATATGTGAGTAGTATGATCGAATGGCTGAGTAAGGGTTGCAAGCGGACGTACTATATGTCGAGGTCAAGCAAAGAAGAGAAAAGAAGGAGAAAAGAAGTGAGTTTTAAGTTTATAGCCGGCCTAAACACTGAAATCAAGAAATTTTAGGAGAAACGTGGAGTATGTATTAATAGTGAAGAGCTAACTACTATATGGGTTGGCTAAAAAATAGACTACAAAGCTCCATAAAAGTAGCAGACTGTATTATTGTATTATTAGCATTGCTCTGCAAAATCAAGAATGTAATAGCACACAACAATGCAATATAGAGCAAATATACCACACATTGTGTCGATCGAGGCCCCATTTTCCCTTTTGCTGGCCCCCTACTTCTTTCGTCCCACAAATAGCGTCATTCTCATTTTTTTTTTGAAAAAATCAAATAATTTCAACTTGATCAAATATATATACAAGAGATTACAATTTCTATGATACACACTCAAATAGCGACATTCTCATTTTTTTTGCAAAAATCAAATAATTTCTATTTGATCAAATATATATACAAGAGATTACAATTTCTATGATACGCACTAAGTACCGTGAGATTAATTATAAAATATATTTTCATAAAAACTAATTTGAAAAAGTAAATACTATTAATAGTTTCTAAAAATCTAGTAAAATATTAAAAAGTTTGAATTACGTGGAATACTCCTTTTTTATGGAGGGAGTAGACGACAAGTCCAATCAAAGAGCGACCTGATGATGCATACTCCAACAATACTAAAAAAAGATTCACAACAATGCTTTCTTTTTTTAGATTTGGCTCTATATTGGCATATCTCACATAGTTTGAGAAATTTATGAATTTGTGAACAATGTTTACTACCACCGGATGGAGAAATGATTAAAATAAAAGATGTAGACCTAGATGAGTTCTATAACTTTGTTGTTGATGACTTTTTCAGATGAAATCATTTGCTATTTTCAAAATCTTGTTGGAAGTAGTCTTTTTTAAAAAAAAATCAAAGTGAATTGTTCAAACACTATCACATGAAAATACGACCAAAATGAAAGTTGTAGATTCTGATGAGAGTTCTAGAACTTTATAGTTGATTTTTTTTTCATTTGAAATCATTTTGTTATGAAGAACTTTTTTTGATTTTCTCAGATTTGAAATTTGAATTTTTTAGACGACCTCGGCTAGAGAAACAACTAAAACAAAAGTTATAGATTCAAAAAGTTATATAACTTTATAGTGTACAACTGTTTCATTCAAAGTCATATTGCCAAGGAAAACTAGGTTTGAGTTTCTCAAATTTGAAATTTAATTTTACAAATGATCTTGTATGGACAAACAATAAAAATAAAAGTTGTAGATATCAAGAAATTGTACAACTTTATAGTTGACATTTTTTCATTTGAATTGGTTTAGGGTCTCCAACAATAAATTTAAATTCAGTTTAGGATAATACGAGGATAAAAAAACTATTATAGACTCATGTGAGGGTATGATGTAGTGGTTAGATAAGTACCGTGTGAGGACTTGGCAAATGGAAGGCTACAACAAGAGAACTTTGTTTTGCTACAAATTCACTACAACAAGAACTTTGTTTTGCTGTCTATAACAAGAGAACAAATACCAAGGCTACAACAAGAGATTCACTACAAATACCAAGGCTACAACAAATATTTGTCCTGCTAGATTCACTATATCAAAACAAAGTTCTTGTAGACTTGTATTGGTATGTGCACTAGTCGTGTAAATAATTCACTAATATTACATGGAATTATCTAATGTTTGAATCTGAAATACCAATACCATGTCTACAAGAACTTTGTTTTGCTATCGTGCAAATGGAAGGCTACAACAAGAGAATAGTGAAGTATATCTTTATTCCACTCGATCAACATATTTTGTAGCTGCTAGATCTATCATGTTGAGATTTAAGATGCAAAGGAAGTTGAGACTAATTACTATTTTTTGGGGTACTATTCAGAATGGCAACACACAATGCAGCAGTGAGGAAATGGCCTCATGTTGATTGTTGTATAGCTACTGCAGTGAATTTGCATAGCTATTACAGTGAGGAAGTGGCCTTATGTTGGTTTATAATGTTTCAACCTTGAAAACCAGCAGTTTGAACACTTTAAACCTTGTCCAATTCATGGTACCATATTCAAATGACTTTACATCAAATTTAGAGGCTTTGATAAAAGTGATATATTGTTGGGAGATAATTCCACTTACTAATGTAACTTTGTGCACATTCAGACCACTAGTTCTTCTCATGCTGCCTCGGAATCTGCTAACAATGCTAATGATATTCGCCACATCAATGAGGACCATGGTGCAAACGGTGCCAACAATCAAGGTTCTGACAACAATGGAGATCATGCATTGATGTGATGGTGGTGTTTAGTTGCAAAACATGGATGTGGTGGTGCTCTTCTTTTGTAGTGTTGTGCTTTTGCACATTAACTAGTAGGAGACTCTAATCTTTAGCTTGGTTTTACCTAGACTCGATGATGCATCCTGATATTTTAGTCATCTTAGCTGAAACTTGAAGTGTTGGGATGAGATAGTAATGCTTTTGAATGTATTGATGCCAGAATATTTGGACATCATTTATGTATCTATGAATGTATTGAACATATGGACACCATATATGTATGTTGTTTATTATGTTATTTATGTCCCATTAAATGAAATTACTGTATGGATAATATATATTTTAATATATTGTTGCTACTATTAAAATACATTATTTTCTGTGTGTTTAACTCTTTTTTCTGTGGGGAGAGCTACCAGAAAGATTAGTTTTAATTCAGGTGACATGACTTTTTCTATGAGCGACACGAATTTTTCTGTGAGTGCACCTGAACCTATAGAAAAATACATATATTTACTTGTGTGTTTATTTCTTTTTTTTCTGTGTGGATACACACATATAAAAATTAATTTTAATCTGGGGCTCTAGGGAACATAATTTTACTATGTAATACCGACAGAAAAACTATTTTTAACGGCGAACCAACAAAAAATATCACTTTTTCTGTCATTCTAATTATGTGTATTATTTTCTGACAGTACACCGTCAGAAAAAATATTTTCCTCTGGGCATACGTATTTTTCTGTGAGTTTTTATACACAAACTTATTCGAGTTTTCAGTAGTGGATGAAGCCGTGCGCGTGCCTAGGAGCTGCTGGCCAAAACGGAACTAGGAACTACTAGAAATGAGCTGTAGCCGGCCTGTGCAAATGCTGTGTGCGGTAGTGCGATCCAGTATGCAGGACCTGGATTTAATTAGGAAAAAAACACTATTGGGTTGCCAGCTAGCCGTGCATGCATCTCTCATGACTAGTCATGCATGCCTGTCGCGTCGAGAGTCCGACCGAGACGCGGTTACATCGATCGATCTTGATCGGCGCAACTTGCTTACCTAGCTAGCAGTTAGTTCCTACGTGGCACCAGCTCGTTCACATACATGCCGACATGCATGTTGGCTAGCTAGGTGTAGGTCCGAAGTTGGTGCATGGCCGCCCGCATGCACGTACAGATCGAGACGTAAATTGGACGCGCTTTTTATTTGGTTTCGGGGTTGCACATTGCATATGACGTCGAGATATGCTGCTAACATGCAGGTCCGGAGCAGCCCGTACGGACGATCGAGCATGCTCTCTCTCTCTATATACGATGATGATGATGATAATGATAATGATCTTGTGATCCAGATCCTTAAACAGTAGTACAGAGGTCGGTCAATGATGATGAATACAGTACACTATTTGAACAGACGATAGACGAATTGATGTGATGCAAAGATAGGCCTGGTTTTTTTTTGACGAGAAAAAAACCAGCAGGTGCACACATCACACATGCATAATGTCCAGAGTGTACGTTAGCACCAGCCGGATCGATCGTCCGTACATCCGTCACCCAACCATCGAGAAGCTCAAGTGCAAACACACTACGTCAAAACGGATTTTGCGTGTAGGTCAAAATTCGTTTTTCGCAGCGGGCAATCGCGTCCGTTGCGATGACAAGGTCATGGTAAATGTGGCGTTTACCGTGGCGGTCCCAAATACCTGCTGCGAAAAACCGATTAACCGTAGCGAGTAACATAAGAAACACGCTGCGGTTAATACTATTTACCGCAGCGGGCACCCTACAATGCCCGCTGCGGTTAATCCTTCCAAAAAAACCCTAGAAGCATGCTGAGCCCATCGATAGGCCTACTGAGCCCAGCGCCGCCGCCGTCGCCGGATCCGGTCGTTGCAGCGCCTCCATGGGCCCGCGTCGCGAGCCCGCTCCCGCGCCGCAGCACCGCCGACGCTCGGTCCCGCGCCGCCGCCGCGCTGCGCTCCCGCGGCGCGGGGCTCGCCGCCACACCTCTGCGAGCCGGCTCCCGCGCCGCGGCGGCGCCGGGCTCCCGCTCCTGCTCCCGCGCCGCCGCGCGGGGCTCGCTGCTGTGGAGCGCGCCGCGTGCCGCCGCAGCCACGCGCTCCGCGCGCCCCGCAGCCCCTTGCTTCGAGCGTGCCGCGCTGCCCCGCGCCGCCACCGCCGCCGCCGCGCAGCCGAGCCGAGCGCCGCCGCGCAGCCCCGAGCCGAGCGTGCCGCTGTGGATGTGGAAGAAGAGAGAGAGGGAGGGGCTGGGCGACGGCTGCGCAGAGGGAGGGGCTGGGAGAGAGAGGTTGGTTGGGGGAGGAAACCCTAAGTCCTGTTTTTATACGTTGTGCAGCTATTGGGCCTCGTTCTGGGTCTAATGGACCTCAGCCTTAACCGTAGCGGGCCTTATAGGATGCCCGCTGCGGTAAATTTATTTACCGCTACGGGCACATTAAGACGTCCGCTGCGGTAAATAGATTATTTACCGCAACAGACGTCTTCGGGTAAAAATGCCTGCCACGGTAAATAAAAAAAGACTGCCACGGGAAAACATGGATTTTTCCGCAGTGGGCAAAACAACTGTCCGTCACGGAGTGCTTTTTGACAACGCTGCGCAAAATCGTTTTTGACGTAGTGACAACGCCGAACAGCTTCATATGAGCGAACTCCCTTCAACCTAGTTACATGCATGCTCCTATATAATATAAGAGTATTTTCTTACTGATCACTAGCCGTCTGCTTGCACCACAAATAATTAAGCAAATCATGCATGCTGTTATATATATATTATATATATATATATATATATATATATATATATATATATATATATATATATATATATATATATATATATACACTATTATTACAGTTTCTAGAGAACTAATTAAGTGTGCACCTGGGGCTACCAGATCGAGTGCGCAGTTCCTTTCTGAAAGATTTACCCTGCTTAATAATCCACCATGCATGCATTTTATACCCTTTTATTTATTTTATTTATTGAGTGGTGTGTGCTGACAACTGACATCATAGCACATTCATGCCGTTGTGAACAAGCTACCAAATTAAACGACAGGCCAAGTTGTCCCACTTGTGCAAGCACTAGCCAGAGTCATAATTCTCACAGGGATGGGATGTTACAAAATAATATTCACTCATGTCAAAACCCTTACTACCTTGCACAATATAAGAGTGATAAATACTCCAATGCTTCATCTCTTTTGATGCATAGCCAGAGTAACTAGTAGTAGGGTTTTTTTGGGTCACATCTAGTAGTAGGTCTCGTTAGTCTCAGCGAAGGTTTTACCTCATTGTTTCTAAAACTTTCATATGTTAGAAATAATGTAAAAAAATCCATCTCACAAAACTCATTTCAGGCATCTTATGAAGTTTTTTCTACCATATTTCACTACTACACAAAGCGTAATTAGTGCCGGTTCAAAATCCCCCATCACTGCCGGATTTTAATCCACAACCACTTCGGCAGTGATGAGGTGATGACATCATTGCTGTTATCGACAATGATGGATGTCCAGAAGAAATCGTGTTTTAAAATTAAAAATAGGAAAAAAAGATTCAAATTCTGGGAGAGGCCACCAGGAACATGCCCGCCCGGGCGGGTGTTTGAACCTCAGACCTCAGCCTCGCGCGGTACCTCCTCTACCACTCCACCCATGACTCACTTGTGTCTACACTTGGTTTTAGTTCACCTCATTCTATATTAAACCGAGTGTAAATTGATTGTTTGAGTCACTAAACGAATTCAAATGAAAAAGTTGTAAACTACAAAGTTTCATAACTGTCGGTTTTGCCAGACCCGGCGGTGATAGGCGGACAGTGATGTTGAAATCTGTAGTAGTGTTTCTCTATAAATACTATGCATACCGCATATCAAAACCACCATCGAGTAGTGTTTCTCTATAAATACTATGCATACCACATATCAAAACCACCATCGAGACCGTCATATATACACGCACATACTACTGGCACTAGTAAACATATACGCAACACATAAATTCCCTGGCACGACTGCATGCACAAGCTAGCTCACTATTTAATTCACTACTACAGAAACGACAATCACTGCCGGCCTATCACTGTCGGTTGTGTTTGGGCCGGTAGTGATGCCTCATCACTGCCGGTTCAGGCTCTGACAGACCCCCAATTATTGGAGGCAGACGCTGAACCGGTAGTGAAACACAACATCACTGTCGGTTCATGCCTTGAACCGGCAGTGATGCCTCTCGGCCCTATCACTGCCGGTTCAAACCACCAACCGGCAGTGATGTGGAGTTTCACTGCCGGTTCGTGGCTGGAACCGGCAGTGAAACATGTACAATATAAAATATCAGGATCTCCTCTCTCCCTTCTCTACCCAACAGTACAGAACAGTGCGTGGAGCTCCCTCTCTCCATTGTTGCGGCAGGTGGATTTCTTGATCTCTATTTTTGGCTCCTCTTCACTCTTGGATCCTCATATCTTCTTGCTATTGGTTAGTAACAAGCATAATTCTTTAGAATTGTTGGTTTACATTGTTTTTGTGTGTAAATCCATAGTTTAGAGCTATGCTAGTTTTCATGATCAAGAAGAGAGATGTTGCAATTTGTGTCAATTTTTTGTAGCTTTTAGATCCAAAATTATTTAGAAAAATTATAGCACTTTGTTTTTATTGGGTAATTATTGTATAATCATTGAGTAGCTAGGTTCGAAAGATTCGTCTCGAAAATTATGGATAAAAAATGTAATTAGTTATATTTATTACTTACATTTAATATTCAATGCATGCATGGAAGATTTGATGGGATGTGGAATAGATTTGGTATTTATTACTTACATTTAATACTTCAGACATGCATTTAATACTCCATGCTTCCATTGTTATCTATATGTTGTCTCACTTTTTATAGCGCGACCAAATTCAAATTATATCGAAAAATATTGTTCAAAAATGCTCCTATTAATATGTTCCTATGTTTCCTCTGCTCTGCCCATTTTATGAGTGCAGACATGGCTCGAGGGTGGATGTACGATCTGTCACATACATACCCATGGTACTTGACGGGCATCGACGATTTCATCAAGCGAGCTAGAGCCAATGCTGGGGACTCACATCTTGTATTCTGTCCATGCAAAGACTGCAAGAATACAAGAAAATGGGGCGACATGGAGCATATATATTTGCACTTGATCGCAAGGGGGTTCATGAGAAACTACACGATTTGGACTTTGCATGGGGAGGTTGGTCAAAATGTTAATGATGATGTGCCTAGTGTATCCCTGAATGCATTATTGTCTGTTCATGATTACACAGAACATGTGCCTACCAATGATGATGTGTTTATGAATACATTAGCTGATGACACTGAGGAAGATGATGACATTTCATAGCTTCTACATGATGTGCATGGGGGATTCCTTAGTGCTTCACAGTTGAAAAAACTGGAGATAATGAGAAAGGATGCAAAAACACCATTGTATCCGGGCGGCCGAATAAGCAAACTGGAAGCCAACATCATGCTATTGGAGTTCAAATCAACAAATGGGTTGAGTGATAAAGGCTTTGATAACTTGTTAGGTATACTACATAAACTATTCCCGAAGGATACCGAGTTAGCAGAAAAAACTTACCTTGCGAAACAAATGATTTGCCTAATTGGCCTCGAGGTTGAGAAAATCCATGCGTGTTTCAACGACTGCATATTGTACCATGGAGAGAAATACAAAGACTTGGATGCATGTCACAAGTGTCAAACTCCCCGATACAAGCAAGGGCCATCAAATGATGGAAGCAAGACTAGAGGAGCGCCCGTAAAGTCCGTGTGGTATTTTCATATAGCTCCACGAGTGCATATGTTGTTTGCAAATGCAAAGTCACCCCAGCCGTTGCGTTGGCACGACGAAGAGCAAAAGAAAGATTCAATGATGAGGCACCCCGCCGATGGTTCGGACTGGAGGACTATCAACACTATGTTCTATAAGAACATCGGTGGAGAGGTAAGGCATCTGTGGTTAGCTTTGAGTAAGAATGGGATGAACCCGTTTGACCAGGTTAGAACCAATCATAGCACTTGGCCAGTGACGCTATGTATATACAACCTTCCACCCTGGCTTTGTATGAAACAGTCATATGTCTAGATGCCATTACTAATCCAAGGACCAAAACAACCTGGTAATGATATTGATATGCTTCTAGAACTAGTGATCGATGAACTACTATAGATGTGGGAGACGGGTGTGAAGGATGTTTGGGATGAGTACAAAAAAGAACATGTCATGCTAAAGGCTGTACTTATCGCTACAATCACCGACCTACCAGGGCGAGGTTGCTTGTCTGGAGAGAAGACAAAAGGATACACTGGGTGTGTCGAGTGCTTGGACGAGATTGATGCTACACATCTACCAGAAAAAAGGAAGATGGTCTACATGGGACACCGTAGGTTCCTACGTCGTGATCACCCTTACCGTAGGAATACAAAATATTTTAATGGGACTACTGAGAAACGTGCACCTCCAAAGTATCGAGACGGGAAACAGATGCTTCAACAATTAAGCAAACTCACAAATATTGTCTTTGGGAAGGGGGCAGGGGAAGTAGCAGCTCCAACCGATAGTATCTGGAAGAAAAAATCAATCTTCTGGAAACTACCTTATTGGTCACTTTTGAGTGTACGTCACTGTCTTGATCCAATGCACATAACTAAAAACGTGTGCGATAACACACTTAACACGTTGATGAACACCGGGGGAACAAGCAAGAATTCTCTCGCGACACGCTTGGACATGCAACACCTGGGCCTCAGGAAGGAGTTGCACCCAGTAACTCTTGAGAATGGCCACTTGAAACTTCCGGTCGCATCATGGACACTGAAAAAGGAGGAAAAAGAAATGCTTATTTCTTTCTTCAATGATCTCAAAATACCGAGTGGCTACTGTGGGAACCCGAAGAGGCTAGTTAACATGAGAGAAGTTAAGTTTAACTATGGTTCTATGAAGGCCCATGACTGTCATGTCATAATGACTTAGCTGCTCCCAGTTGCCCTGCGAGGTATCCTCCCTGACAAGGTCCGCGCTCCAATCATAAAGTTGTGTTCGTTCTTCAACGCGATCTCTGAAAAGTTCATTGAAGTGGGCAGGCTAGACCACCTGAAGCAGGAGATAGCCGAGATTATATGCAGGCTTGAGATGCATTTCCCACCGACTTACTTCGACATTTCAGTGCATCTACTTGTTCATCTTGTGGATCAAATAAAATCCCTTAGCCCAATGTACCTACACCAGATGTTTCCTTTCGAGAGGATGATGAAAGTTTTTAGGCGGTATGTTAGGAATAAATTCAGACCAGAAGGGAGCATGGTAGAAGGATCATCAACAGGGGAGGCTATTGAGTTCTCCACATATTATCTGGACATCAAGCGGGTCGGAGTTCCAGTATCTCATCATGATGGAAGACTAGGGGGGAAAGGAACAATAAGTGAGAAAGCTGTCAAAATAGACAAAGTAGTCTCCTTCAGACAAGCACACTTCGATGTTCTCCAGCAGGCCGACGGTGTGATGGCATACATTGATGAGCACAAGCAGTTACTGCAAAATAAGCACATCGGTAGGTCACAGGCTTGGCTTGAGAAAAAACATAAGGAGGAATTCGGTGACTGGTTTCGACCCCAAAGTCTAGGAATGGTGACGGGATGTCAGCTAGATCTCTTAGCTCCCAGACCTTCGACTACGCTAATGACGTACCAAGGATATCAAATAAATGGTTTTACATTTTACACAAAAAAACAGGACGGAAAGAGCACCAACCAAAATAGTGGTGTTCGTTTCGACGCCCACGATGAGTTCGACACAGTGGTGGCAACATACTATGGTTTCATAGATGAGATATGGGAGCTAGACCATGGACATTAGTTGAAAGTAGCTCTTTTCCATTGTCTGTGGGTCCGGCTGAATGAAATCAACACCGACAAGGATGGGTTCACTACCGTTGATCTATCCAAAACCGCATACAGAGATGACCCCTTCGTCCTTGCAAAGGATGTTTTGCAAATCTTCTATGCAAAGGATAACAATACAAATGGAAGACGACATGTAGTATTGCAAGGCAAAAGGCAGATTGTCGGTGTCGACAGAGTGACAGACGAATAAGAGTACAAAGGTTATGAAGAAATGACTCCTTTTGGGGCGGACGTTACCCTACATGTCCTTGAAGAGGGTGTGCTTACCTCTGGAGTGCTCACGATTGTAACAGAACCGCCCAAATTACAAAAACTTAAGTCCAAAAACCGATCGCCGATGCGATAAATTTTCGTCCTTAGGCTTTCATAACCCCGGTAGTCACGGATTTCATTCCTTGCTCATTCATAGTCGAGAATCACTTTAGTTCAATAGATCATCCATACGTTACATAAAGTTCAAATATGAATACATCAGAGTACAATTTTTAAAAGTTATTACATAACCAAATCTCTTGCAGCGGAAATAGTTTTGAAACCAACTCACACACACTTAGTTCATTACAGTGCTAGTACTAAGTCGTTTCTCACAAAAGCATAGATGAGACTTCAGATATGACCATCGCCCATGGCCCTAGTTGTCTCCCATAGCAGGGTAGAGACAATTGATACAGTACCCGTAGTACATCTGCCCATCTGCAACAACATTGGGAACGAAGCCCTGAGTACGCGAATGTACTCAGCTAGACTTACCCGTCTTAAACTAAAATAAAGACACCAAGGATAATGCAAGATTTCTGTGGTAGTACAAGGTCGAACTCTCTTTTGCGGCAAAAACATTTACTATAGAGTACTTAACAATGAAGCCATATTTATTAAATATTACCCGTCTTCTAGATTAGCACCTAGACTAAGCAATACACTTGATTAAGCATACAATAACTAGTTTGCCCTTCTGGTCTCATCATATCATTCCATCGGAACCATTCAAGTAATTAATTGTTCCCACGCTAGTGTAGCAATTGTCAAGTTCTCACTACGGGGAGAGACTGCGATTCGAATCGAATTCCTATCCAATTGGAGGTTTTATTCCTCACCCAAACTTCGCAGCCCTTGAACGGGGACGCGGCAGTCGCCTATTCTACCATTCAAACCAAGGTCGATTCAGAATCATACTCAACAAGCCCAAGGACCGCCCGGCACCCCGTACGTCCAGCCTAGTGATCAGCTAGTTGGCCTCGGCCTTACACTCCGCGTCCTCGTCACCCCGCAATAGCTTGCGATTCGCTTCGTCCTTGTTCGGCCAGTAGGTAGGTTTCGCGGCTCGAACGAGTTATCTTGCCAGCTAAAGGTGGAGGCATGCATTCAACATAACAAGAGGGACACCACCCGATCGGCCCGCCAAAACGGCAGACACATACGGAAAATACCAGCCTAGGGCGCGCAGCTCACCTAGATGTTGCTAGTATCAGACGTACGGACAATTTACCAACCTTCCCGGTTGCCTTTCCATTCATGATATTTTTCATACCCTCGGCTTCGCCACGTAGAGCAATACGTGACTTGTGTTACCGATGAAGTCATCTTTAATTAGCAAGGCTAAGCATCTATCTTTGCTATGCTAACAGGCTAACAAGGATATAAGGATATCAAAAGCAAGGAGGGTAGTATGCAACAATTAGGTTCACCCAACTCCTATACTTAATGCAACAACATAGTATAACATAGTAAATTAATATCATAAGGTACGGTTAAAATGCACCGGGGCTTGCCTTTCTCGAACGAGCTAGGCTGGTGATTGGGACACTCCTGGAGTTCCTCTTCTGGTTCCTCGTTCACGTGCCCTTCGTTGGCTCCTTGCTGACTGGCTTCGTCCTGCTCCTGGTGAAGGTCGTACTGTGCTTCCTCCTGCGATCCTATATGATGCGTATATGCAATTGATATGAGACAATGTACAGTATTAACCCATGCAGGACGATGAATATGCTGAGATGTGATATGCTCATGATGTTCTTTTCTTATGTGTTCTCGAGTAGGTGCAAATTTCTTCTCTGGTAGTTAGTTAGTATGATTGTAATTTAATAATTTACTTAACACACAAGTAACCAACAAGGAACAACAGGGTTCAGCTTTAGGCTTACTTAACCTAGCTGGTTGATTAATGCTTCAAAGATACACCAAAGCTTAATTAACAAATTAACCTTTCTTAGCAAATTTGTTAACTAGAAAGCAACACAGAAATGCACACCCTATAAAAATAGTTCATTAAATTCTACAAAAATTACAGTAGCTTAAGCAGGGGCAACATAGCCTACTCAAATTGTTTCAGGTTAACAGTAGCAGTATTCTACTCTGCACAAAATTAGCAAGTTTAAAGATAATAATAGCTTAAAAATACTTAGTACAGTGAAAGTGATGAACTAACCAGATTAGTAGTTTTCCCAGTTACTATTCGCTACTGTAAAGATACACAAAAAGTTATAGCTCCTTTTACCTAGAAACCTATTTACTAAAAATCTTACAAGTTAAGAGCCTAAACACATTTTAATTGTTAGTTATTCAATTTTCCATAGAAACTACTCAAGATATAATTTTGCTAGCTTTTAACAACCATTTAGGATTTATTGGAACAAGAATTAAAATTTTAGCAACAACACAAAATATCTTAATTGATTTATGCAGTTTTAATCACTTTCAGTATTTATTTAATCCTATACAGAAAAGTACTACAAAATACACATGCAATATTTTTCCAGGGTAGATCTACTTATAACAAGTACTCACAATTTATTTCAGGATTTTTAGATCAATATTCAGTGAGATATAATTTTTACCAATCATTTTACATTTTCTGAAAATGGGAAAACAGAAGGGGTTAGGCCTTTCGGCCCAACATGCCACACAGGCCCATTCGGTGAGGCGGCCTGGTCCCAAAAAGGGGAACCTACGCCTGACAGCGGGGGCCCGCGCGAGGGGGACCCCACGCGTCGGTGACACATGGCGGAGGCGAGGCTTTCGCCGATGATTTCTCGCCGACGACGAGGTCTCCCGCGGTGCGGTGTGGCTCTACGGATGCGGTTACGCGAGACGAATCCAGCGCAACCCTAATCGCGTGCAATGGTGGCCGGAGTGAAGCTTGCCGGCGTCCATGGCGGAGCGACGGCGCTGTCACACGGCGGCAAGCCGAGACAGGCCATGGCGGCTTTGATTAAGCGGCGCTAAAGCTTCGCGGTGCTATGGCGAGTGCGGGGCTTGCGCTAACACGAGACGACGGTGACCAGAGGGGTGCGGTCCACGGCGCAGTGCGAGGCGACGGCGGCGTAGAGCTCGCGCTTGCGCAGAGGGGCACGACGGGGTCTTACCGAGGCTCACCGGTCGTCGTTGCGGGCTCGGGGAGGCGAGGCGGAGCTGCTGTGGAGATGGAGAGGGCGGTGGCGCTCCGAGGCGGCCGGAACGGCGGTGATGCCGCTCGGTGTTGCGGCGGCGGCGCGCTCTGGTGCGCGCGCGAGAGCGAGGGCGAGGCGAGAGCTGGAGAGGGGGATGGCACTCAGCAGGGGAAAGAATGGAGGGAGGAGGAGCCGGGGTGCGTCCGCCTCGGGTGTAGGCGCGGCTCGGCCAGAGCTCGACGGCCACGCAGGTGTCGTCGACGGGCATGGTGGCCACGCGGCGCGTGAGGCGCGGGCGGGAACCAGCGCAGGCGTTCGGGGCAGGCCGGGCTGGCTTGCTCGGCTGGGCTGCTTCGTTGGCGCCGGCCCAGTAAGGTAAGGAAATCCTTTCCCTTTTTCTTTTCTAATTCAAATCTTTGTTTTGATTTTTTTCTTTTTCATACAGGTTTAAAAACTCAAAACCAAGCTTTGGTGTGAACACCAATGTTGTTCCAAATATTTTAAACTAACTTTTTGCTTGAGAAGTCAAGTTCAGATTCCTTATATTTTTTGAGTTAAGATTTAAAACCAATATGTGAAACCTTTCTTTTAATAAAAGATCATGAATTCAAAATGGCTTTTAAAGTTTGTTTCTCATTTTAAGCACAGGGATTTAGAAGCAAGATTAATTAAGTGTAGTGTTTTCAAGATTGGATTCAAACGCCAAGAATTTATGAATTCAACTTACTTTCACATTCTAAGCAAAGTTAACTTAAACTTGATTTCAATATGAGATGCCATGATGCTTCATGATGATGCTTATGAAATGGATGATTTGCAATGATCATGTGGATTATGCAAAGCTTAACACCAGGGTGTTACAACGATGAAGCCATCATCGTGCCTGCATCGTGAATTGTTAGAGTATCATAAACTATGTAATCCTTAATGAAATGTTGTGTCGGTGTCTAAAATTGCGGGGTCTAGACGGCCAACAAGTAAATTTCTAAGCGTGTCGAAGTTCGGATGGTTACGCTCGGAGAACACAAAGGTTTATACTGGTTCGGGCACGAACGCCCTACGTCCAGTGTGTTGCGGGGTCATATTACCGAGCGTGGAGAGCTCGTAGAGGGGAGCTACAAGCTTTGGTGAGAGAGGGAAGCGTCTTCCCAGGTCTCGTGCGTATGAGGTTCTTGGTTCTGGTGGGTGCTCGCGTGTGTGCGAGTTTGAGTGTGTGTGAATGAATGTCAGGATGTCGAGAGAGCTAGATTGGGGGTCCATTCCCTCCCTTTATACGTAGGGAGAGATGGAGGAGTACAGTTGTTGACGCCGTTTTTTGTACAGGTCAATATTAAACCAAATGTATTGATCGGTAAAGGGGTTCCTCATCGGCACAAGGGGCTATCGGTTTCATTACCGATGGAAGCAGAAGAATCTGCCGATGGTGGATGTGATAGAAGAAACGTCAAGGGAGAAAAGGAAAGACATTTGCCGATGAGAAGATATTGCCGATGAAAGTAGAAGAATATTGCCGATAGGAAGGTATTGCTGATGAACAAAGGATGTGGCTGACGTCAGCAGAAAGCTACCGATGGCAATAAGAGGAAGGTTGCAGATTGGAAAGAGTCTGCCGATGGAAGGCTTCGTCGTAAGGGAAACGAATAAGGAAACTGGTGATTTTATACCAGTGTTATTGTCATTGTTTGAGTCTGACTCTTGTACAAGTCGTTTTATTTCCTTAAAAATAGGAGTTCTGTTTAGGTATGAGTCGTGTCTGTTTGCAACTCCTGTTACCGGAGTATAAATATGTACCCAGGGGCGATGTATCAAGAGATATTCAATACAATCAAACAAATCTATTATTTTCGTCTTACTTTTCAGCATCTCCTTTTTTCGCATTAGTTATAGTTTATCTACGAGTTCTTACGATCTCGACGGGCTGCATCTACAAGATCTCCGTCTACCTCGCGAGTTCCGCTTTTTGAGCAATCTGAGCCTTGACGTCCGGGCGTATCGCTGTCTTCTCGTTCATCGTTGTTCTAGTTATCGTCCTTGTTGATTAACTGGTCAAATCAACTGGCACACCTTTGGATATCGAGTTCGGGTATAAGCCCGAGGTGTTCGCAGATCCGACGCTTTTTGTGTCAACACCTCTTTTGGCACACCCGGTGGAACCCTAAATTCATCTGTCGATCAAAATCATGGGTTATTCTAGTGACGTCAATCCAAGGAACGTCATTGAAGTCTCCGAAGCAGATCTGAAAGATGATCAGAAGCAAGCTATGGAGCAGGCTATGGAGGAGTACAAGCAGCTATATTTGAAGTCCTTCAGCCTAAACACGAGTGGCAAAGCAGTCCAGAAGCAAGATCCGTCGTCGCCACGGCAGGTCACTTTCGGCGCCAATCCTCGTAAATTTCAAGAGATGGTTAATTCTGCATTAAATCAAGCATTGATTAACCACTCTACTATGCTGTCCAACGTTGTACACAACG
This sequence comes from Microstegium vimineum, assembly GCA_022036555.1. Classification (NCBI taxonomy): domain Eukaryota; kingdom Viridiplantae; phylum Streptophyta; class Magnoliopsida; order Poales; family Poaceae; genus Microstegium; species Microstegium vimineum. The sequence continues at coordinate 12,185,612 of CM039122.1, read as the reverse complement.
CTGTTATGCGATCCTTCAAAGAAGGGCAGACATCTCATTATGTTGGTCCATCGTATCATCAATCTGGATCGGCATCTACTATAACTCCATCGGCAATCCCAGCGGGATCCTCCCAGCCTGCGAAGCTGTCTGCCGGTGAAGTTACTCTAAAATCAAGCCCTGTAAACGTTGTTCGGCTGGATACAGATACAGTAGCATCGGAGGTGTCAGGACCTGTAATCCAGAGCCAACCGATTCCTACTAGCTAGTGGGGATATGATATGCCTCCAAATTCATCGACCGATGCCAAGTCGATCCAAGGTGACGATACGGCGGAAAGAGCCCCTGTGGAATCGGCAGTATCAGTGCAGCCAAAGAATCCAGTGATGCATTATGCTACGCCTTCTCCAAACGGGCAGTCGTCGATAAGAAGTCTTCAGATGGTGGTACCCAAAATGCCTTGCGGGCGACCATCGGCAAGCACTCTGCCGATGCAACAAAATAGGGCAGATGCAGGCTATCCTTTGATGATAAATCCTCAGACGGGGGTATCAATACAATAAGGAGGTCAATCTATTGATTATCCTAGAATGCAAGGGCAGCAGGCTCTGAATGGATATCAATTATCGATAAATCACATGCCGATGACTTGTGATCCTGGATGGACTGGTCAAACATCAATGCAACAGCAGTTGGTGCAACCTAGATATCAAGTGGCAGGAGCAGTTGGTGACCGGAGTATAAATATGTACCCAGGGGCGATGTATCAAGAGATATTCAATACAATCAAACAAATCTATTATTTTCGTCTTACTTTTCAGCATCTCCTTTTTTCGCATTAGTTATAGTTTATCTATGAGTTCTTATGATCTCGACGGGCTGCATCTACAAGATCTCCGTCTACCTCGCGAGTTCCGCTTTTTGAGCAATCTGGGCCTTGACGTCCGGGCGTATCGCTGTCTTCTTGTTCATCGTTGTTCTAGTTATCGTCCTTGTTGATTAACTGGTCAAATCAACTGGCACACCTTTGGATATCGAGTTCGGGTATAAGCCCGAGGTGTTCGCAGATCCGACCCTTTTTGTGTCAACAATAGTAAGAGAGGGGGAGAGTGATCGTGTGCCCGACTTGGGCTGCTGCTGAGGGAGGGCTTTGTCTTCATCCTGTCTTCCTTCCTGAGGAAGATTGCGCCAGTAGACACATGTCTGAGTCCTGTTCGTCCTTGTTGTGTTGTAGCCATGTACCTTGTGACCAGGAAGCCTGTTGTCCCCTTTTCTAGGCTTGGGCGGAGGCTGTCGCACAGGACCAGGCACTCCCGCGTTCCGTCGTATAGGGCTGATGATGCCCTAATCCCTGTTGGGGTGTCCGTCGGAGACATGGCGTGGTTGTAACACGTAGAAGTCGGCGGTTAGGCAGCACAAGACCTTGTACCGCAGGGTGAACAGAGGTCGGCATGACGACTCATGCCTTAAGCCCCATGCCTAAGGACGGAGGAGACTGTGGACCTTTTGACTATATGGGCTAGGGCACCCTAGGCTGTGGATGGCGATTAGATCTCTGAGGGCAAGGGATGTCACGGATGACGTTTGCTGGGCTCGGATGGGGCGGAAGAGCCCCCGAGGGTAGATCACGTCACGGGCGTCGCCACCTTGGCTCGGGCGAGGCGAAAGAGCCCCGGAGGGTTGACGACGTCACGGTTGACGCCACCTTAGCTCGGGTGGGGCGGAGGAGCCCCCGAGGGTTGATGACGTCTCAGATGACGCCACCTTGGCTCGAGCGAGGCGGAGGAGCCCCCAACGGATGATGACGTCTCGGATGATGCCACCTTGGCTCGGGCGAGGCGGAGGAGCTCCCGAGGGTTGATGACGTCTCGGATGACGCCACCTTGGCTCGGGCGAGGCGGAGGGCCCCCCGAGGGTTGATGACATCTCGGATGACGCCACCTTGGCTCGGGCGAGGCGGAAGAGCCCCTGATGGTGATTTTGTTTTTGCGGAGTCTGGTAAATTGGGTACCCTATTTCTAGGTATCCGATAGTAGCCCCCGAGCCTTCGATGTAGTGAAGGACTACATCGGAGGCTTCCGAGAGCGCTTATGGTGGTTTGGTTAGATTTCGTGGATTCCAGTGGGTGCGCGCGAGCGCACCCGCCAGGTGTAGCCCCAGAGGCCTTAATTAGGAGGGAGATTTTTCCTCCTAAGGGCTTATTCGGAAGTCTTGTACAGTGCTGGTCAGTGTCAGAGCCCTGGTTACACGCCAGCCCTAGCGCGTGCTGCACTATCGGCCTCGGGCTGACGCATCTTGAGACGACGAGTCGGCCCTGCGCCGTGCTGTCCTTTCGGCCTGTACGGTCGATTGACCGGTCGAAGACATGTTTGTCGGATTCCAGGGTCTGACTGCGCCCCCTCTCCCTGTAACCCGAAATTGGGTGTGCCGTGTATTTTCCATTTGAGGTGCGGTACCAGGGCACCGCTCGCTCTGTGGTCAAGATTCCGAACGGCGCGCCCTGAGCCCGCCCTCTGTTTGGCCATTTATGGCCCCGCTGTACCCTCTTGAAGTGGGTGCTTCGGTACAGTGCGGTGCGGTTGGGAGGCGGACATTGTAGCCCCACGGGCCTGCCGCCGTGTGGATGCCCGGGTGGGCTATAAATAGTGGTGGCCGCCTGCGGAGAGATTCACATCCTCACATTATGGCTTGCCCCAGATTCTTCCTCAGAGGTCCCGTCGGAGAGTCCCTTGAACCGCCCTAGCGAGCGGCCCTTTGAGAGCAAAACCGGATTCAGAGGAAGTTCTGCGTTGGGGTGCATATTTCCCCTTTCGCTCCATGGCAGGATTGAGAGGAAGCTCTGCGAGATGCGCATAGCTCCCCTTATCCTAACCACTGGTGGAGCGGAAGGTTGTGACCACCCTCCGCACGGATCGCTTCCTGGTATGAAGGGCGTAGGATCCATCCCTTTTGCAGAATGGCCCCTGCCCCTTGCCCCGGGGGAGTCGATGACGTGCTGTCCCTCTCCCGAGGGCAGCCAAGGATGTGCCTACTGGGAATGTTGCAGCAGTTCTCCTGCGTGACCCCTGGTGATGACGCATCCTCGGCTATTGGTTGATGGCGCTACCGCCGTTAGCGTGGATGGCAGGCTCGGTGTTGCCTGACGGCGGAGTCCTTGATCATGGAGCAGCTGGGGTGACTTAGCTGTAAAGTGCCCAACTAACTCCGGAGGGGGGGCGCGGCCCGGGGCTTTCTGAGGATGAGGCGGCGGCTGCTCTCCCCAGCCGCAGCACGCCTGACCGAAGTAACCCATGGGCCGTGACGCCGCCGCCCGACGTGATCTTGTATATCAGCATATGTTTCCCGGGCCTCACAGCTAGGTTACGTGACCTTGATATACGGATGCATCGGTCGGTGGCATGATAGCTAATGTGGGTGTCCCGCGGGCACCCTTAGTTTTTGGCCTGTTGGCCTGAGATTTCCCTTCAGTGCAATTTTTTCGTGTTTTTGGTGTCTGATGATTGGGCCTTATCCCTTATGGCTCTCGGAGAGCATGTATCCCCTGCAAGAGTTAATATTTGAGTATATCAAAAAAGAGAGGGTGTTTGTGTTTACCTGTATGGACCTCCGACGCGTGAAGCTTGCCCCGTGGTGCAACGCCAGCCCCTGAGTCTTTACTCGGTGTAAAGAAAATCGTCTTGGTTCTGTGTCGTCTTTTTTATTTGTTCCCCACGCATCCCTCCGCGAGAAGGGAGAATATGAGCCGAACCATGCTATCCTCGAAGAGGACGAACCATGGCTGCTCGTCGAGTTACTATCGGGAAAATTTGAGTGGGGTGCTCGGTTCCCGTTCGCTAGGGTTCCGGCTTGCGGCCAAAGTCATGGCTCACCCCAAATCGGTTTCATTTAGTAGTCGGGTCCGTTCGATGGGTCCCGGGGGCCTGCTGCCTTCCTTCGTAGGAATACCATGAACCAATCATCCATAGAGATGGACCCAAATACGAAATCTGGGAATGACCTTGGCATCCGATTGCCAGGCTAATGACCGCTAGCGTGTCCATTCCCTGTTCGCCCCTCGCTCTATTGTCCTGAAACGGCCGTTTCGAACCCTGGTGGGTAGGCCTTCGTATCTCTGGACCGTAGTGGGCCGTCGGGGCGTCTATAGCCTTTATCCCTTTGGCTTACCTAGGCCCATGGGCCATTGCCGCTCATTGCGCCACGTGCGCGCCCCTCCGACCTTTGTGAGTCGGTCGAGTCGGGGGTTCTCCCGAGACGCGCTCGGGCTCGGGAGGCGCGTGCCTTGGCTAGGGACACGTGAGTGAAATCTATGCGCGCGGCGTGGTAGGCCCAGGGTAGATCCTGTAATGATGATGGATACAGGATACGAATCGGAACGAGGGGAAAAGGCGAGTCGGAACAGTTACTTGCCGCAACGCGTGCAGTTCCCGATATTCCTGCGAACAACGGAAGCGACGTGTCCGAGCGGCCGCATTTAATGTGGCGTGTAGAATTGACGAGGAGATAGTCCGCCATCCGGGTTCCTACGAATATCCGGGTGCCGCATCATCATCCCCCTGCGTTCGTATTTCTTGCCCTCTTCGTCTCCTGCCACCACTCGAGCCGTCTCCACTTGCACCTAGGTTTGCGCCGCCATGCTCCTACCCTAGCCATGCCTTCCGCCGCGACGCAGGTTCTTCCCCGAGCGCACCCCCCTATGGCTGGAGATCAACCTTTAAGGAGTTGGGAGCGGTGCTCGCTCGTTCGGGAGCGGGCGCTTGAGCTGGTGCGAGAGGGGCTATTGCGCCCCGAGCACTCCACTGGCGGTGTTGTCGAATGGATCTTCCCCACCGATGCCTACGTCCCGGCACTGCCTGAGGGGTACGTGGATTCCTTCCTCCCATTCCACGAGTGCGGGTTCGTGACCCCTCCAACTCGCTTCCTGCGGAGGGTTCTCAACCATTACGGGATTGAGCTTCATAACCTCAATCCCAACTCCGTTCTCCACCTTGCGGCCTTTGCGGCCATGTCGGAGGGAATGCTGGGAGTGGAGTCGGATTTTGTGTTGTGGAAGCATTTCTTCAAGGCGACGGTGTTCCTTGTCAACTCCGGCGGCGCGAGGTCGGTGGCGTCCTACGGGGGGTGCGCGCTTAGCCTCCGATTCTCCAACTTGGCGGCCTATATGCCGGCGCGAGCGACTTCGTCGAACTGGGGGTGGCACTCGCAGTGGTTCTACATCCGGAACCACCCTGAGGCGCCGCTCTCGGTTTTCATAGGCCCGCGCTTCAGGGAGGAGCCTCCCTGCTGGCATCACGGTCCGACCCCGCGTGAACTCGCTAGGATACAATCCTACCTCCAGAGCTTGACCGAGCTCCGGAACCATGGGCTGAACCTTGCGGGGGTCGTTGCGCAGTTCCTTCGGCGCCAGGTCCTCCCGCTCATAGTGCGGGGCTCCCGCTGAACGACATGGTGCCCGGAGCACCGCGCGAAGGGACCGCCATGGCGGCCGAAGAGTTGAGCTTCAACCGCACCGTCACGATTATGAGGGGACTGCTGGGGAACACGTTTACCCCCGACGACATCTAGCGCTGCCCTCCGATGCGCCCGGATCCCGGGTCCGTCGATCTGGTGAGTGCCGACGGCATGGTGTTTATTTTCTCTTTTGCATTGCCTTCTCTTGCTAGTAACGTCCCACGGGTCTTTGGTCTTTTCCCCGCAGGGGCCCCGCTCGTTGGTGCGTCACGTGGCCGCCCCCTTCCTGTTCTGCTGGCACAGCGATTGGCAAACAGGGAGCAGAACGCGCGGCAGCGAGCGGATGCCGTCGAGAGGAAGAGGAGGAAGGCCGAAAGGGCGCTGAGGCGCACGGAGCTGGAATAGCGGCGGGCGAGACAACGCCGCATTGGCCATCCGGAGGAGGAGTCCCCCACCGAGTCGGACGAAGGCAGTGGGGGCCCCAGTGGGGACGGCGGCGATGATGATGGTGATAATGAGGACGGGCGTCCTCGACCTGAGGTGCTTCCTGCCTCACTGGCGGCCGGAACGCTGCGCTACCCTGTGGGGGCTGCGCCGGCAATGGGGGCGCTCCCGGTCAGGACGCTCGGTTCGCACCTGGCCCCAGGGGGTTCTGGGAGTGGTGTCGCTGGGGATGTCCCGGTGACTCCTTGTTCTGCCTCATCTGATGGTGTCGAACTGAGCGGGAGTTCGGGCGCCGCTGGCCGCAGTGGGGTGGAGCCGAAGCGGAAACGTATATTCTCCGAGGGGTGAGTTTGCTAGGCTTGATGTATTCCTCTGCCCTATTAGGAGGGAAAAGGTTGCCCGTGATTTGCAATGATCGTATCGAATGTTTCAGGACCGCTGGTGGCTCTGTGTATGCGGGATGGAAGAGATTGCTCCGGGGAGTGCCGTTTGCCGAGGGGGGGCAAACCGGCGCCTCCCTGGTTGTTGATCTGGCGAACGCCGCCGGGACCGGATACGGACCTACCCCAACCAAGTCCGCTATCGTTGGAGAAACGCCACCAGCCCCCGCGGACGTCGGCCCTGAGGCTATTACGCCGCCTACTCCCTCGGTTCTGGTAGTTGTCGACGACTCCGGGGAGGAGGGCGGCCTGGGTGAGCCCATGGTTGTGGATGCCAAGGAGACCCCACCGTCCGAGGCGCCGGAAGACGCGGCGGCGGCGGCTGTGACGGGAATAGTCGGCGGGAGCGGCGCCAACCTAGTGGATGCGGTTGCCGACATCGTCACCGCTCTGCCTGAGGACACGGTGGCTGGTGCGAGTGCGGAGGAGCACCTGAGCAGCTCCCTTCCTCCCAACATTCCAGCCCGGGACACCGCGGGTCCCCCGTACTTCTCCTAAGGGGAGGTGGTGGCTGCCTGGGCATCGAAGGCCGTTTTCTCCCAGTCCAGCGCGACTTCGCCAGGCGAGACAGTCGAGGTTATGAGATAAGATGCCCCCGGGGTCCTGTGTCGCCTCCGTCTTGACCGTCGCACCTTCGGGGACGGCGACCAGCTCATCTGGGCTGACCAGGGGAATCTAGGGTCTCCTGCGTTCACATTGGACGACCGGCGCGAGCTTCAACATTGGAATCGGGTGGCGGGTGCCCATCAGGAGCTTGGCTTCTGAGTCACGCGGTACATGGAACAGATCCAGAGTGTCGTCGCGTCATTCTCCGAGGACTTGTCGCATCATGGCAATGTGAGCAATCGTTTTGTTTGCGGATGTTGTTTGTTCCTACTTGTCGAATTCCTGATGCCCTTCTTTGTGTAGATCCTGATGGCGACCAGCGTCGAGAAGTCGGAGTTCCTCCGTCGAGAGGCTAGCCGGTGGACTCCTGGGACGTGGACGCCCGTTGGGGAAGCCGCCATGTCGGAGGACCTCGTCGCGGCTCGCCGCCGTGTAACGGAGCTGGAGGAGCAGTTGGGCGCTTTGGAGTCAAGCGCGGCGGATGCCCAGGCGTTAGCACTGCGGACTGCCAGCGATGTCGCGCGAGTGGAGCAAGAGCCGAACACGGCCCATGCTGACGCGGAGGCGGTCTGCCAGATGTTGCCGGATGAACGCTCAGCGCGTCAAGTTGAGATGGGACGCCTGACGGCCGAGCGCGACGCCGAAGCCAAGGGGCGACGTCGAGCTTTCTTAGCGCTGGATTCAATGGAGGAGGAGCGTAACACCATGCGGTGTCGGTGCGGCATCAACGGTCGAGAGCGCGAAGACGCCGTGGCCCACCTCGAGGACCTGTCTAACAGGGTGCGCGAGCGCAGCGTCGACGCTGATCGGAGGATTCTGGAGTTCTTTGGCTGAGTCGATGAGCTGACAGCGGTTATCTCCCAGCTCCGTGCGACGGTCGACGTCCTGGAGGGGGATAATGCGGGTATGTTTCCTCCGTCTGCCCGTCTGCCTTGGCATTGCGTGTCATTTGTTCAGAGGTTGAGATCCCCTTTTTGTTGCTTCAGCGTTGCAGGTCGGCGCGCAGGAGGCACAGGTGTTGCGGGAGGTCGTGCACGGGGTGTGCGATTTTTTCGGCGTGGTAGCCGTCAAGGGTGGCCCGACAGCGGCCAGGACCCGCGTCGGCCTACTCTGGGAGCGGGGCCAAGCGCGGATCCGGGAGGCCTTGCGCATCGGGGTCCACCGCACGATGGCCACCGCCGCCTGCCTCTACGACGCGGTGGACCCTGCGCTGGTGAGCTTAGGGTACCCCCCAGACGCCCTAGAGGACCTGCTCAACCGGATCGAGGCCGATGCGGAGGAGCCTGCAGCGATCCTGGCCGCCAAGCTTGACGACGATGTGTTCCCGCCGCCGGAGGAGTGACCCTACGTGGTCAGAGATCAGGGCCGAGGGCCCTTGTAACAAACATTTTAAGTTATCTTGTGATGTGCCCCTGGAGGGCTTTAGACAAATTTGATAGCTCTTTGGTGAGCTCATTTTAAATTTGTTTGCTTGTTGGTTTTCGCATTTGCCTTTTGCTTGGGCTACTTGCCCGACTTTCCCTGGGAAGAGATTTGATCTGTTCGGGTGTGAGGTCGGGTGGAGATACTTGGCTCCGGGGAGCCAGAGTATTTCGCGGCCCTATGGCATGGTCCGGCGAGATCTCTTCTCTTGGTGGGGGAGATCGGGCTTTCGCCTAGCGGGTTCGGCAAAGCGATTTTGAGAGAAAACGTTTTTGGAGAGAAAGACAGAGGGTTACCCCCTTCCCAGCCCCCGAGCGAGGTGTGTTCTGGCACGCGCCGAGAGTGCACCTTGCTAAGCGGTCGGTCCGGTAGTTCGCGTGTTTTTATTCCTCGAACTTTTTGGTCTTAAGAAAAGACTACATGCGTATGTACATGGTGATAGGTATAATACAAAATAATAGAAAAGTGACATAGCTGTTGGTGCCGTGGGCGTCCGAGCTTCTCTCGCTTTAGGGGTCGACGTCCATCTTGTCAGCGGCTTCGATCGCCGCCACTAGCTCCTCGCTGCGCACCTCGGCCATGGCGTTCTCGCAGCAGTCCACCTCGCATTGGTACGCCACCTTGACGTCGGAGGAAATTGTGATGATGCCGTACGACCCCGACATCTTTAGCTTGAGGTAAGTGTAGTTGGGAACGACCATGAACTTCGCGTAGCACGGCCTCCCCAACACTGCGTGGTAAGTCCCTCGATAAGCCATGACCTCGAAGGTGAGATACTCGGTCCGGAAGTTGTCTGGTTCCCCGAACATGGCGGGCAGGACAATCTACCCCAGGGGTACCGTTTGCCTCCCGGGGATGATCCCCTGAAAGGGATCCCCCAAGGATCGAAGCTTCTCCCTACACAGACCGAGGGCCTCGAAGGCATTGTAGTACATGATGTCAAGGCTGCTGCCCCCGTCCATCAGTACTTTGGTGAAGCGCACGCTCCCTATGATCGGGTCCACGACGAGTGGATAACGACTCGAATGGGGAATGTGGCTCGAATGGTCATCTCGGCTGAACGTGATGTCGGGCTCTGACCAGTCGAGGAAGGCCGGAGTTGCCGGGGCGACAGCGAAGACCTCGCGTCGCTCCTTCTTCTGCCGGCGCTTGCAGCTGTAGGCCTCCGGGTCTCCGAAGATCATGAGGCACTTGTTGAAGTGGGGGTACGAGTCTTCGCGACCCCCATCCCCGTCCTGGCCTTCTGATTCCTTCGTCTCATCCTTGTCAGGGACAGCCTTGAAGTACCTGGCCATCATGTCGCACTGCTGGAGAGTGTGCTTGACCGGCCCATTGTGATATGGGCACGACTTTGTGAGCATGTCGTCGAACTTGCCCACCTTCTTCCCGCCCTGGGGACGGGGAGGCTTGCGGTCTGCCGCTGCGACAAGGTTGTCGCCGCCGCCACGCTACGGCTTGCCCTTCTTCTTGTTCCTGTTCTGGGTGCGGTTCGAGCTGCCTTCGCCGGCAGTCTCGACTTCCTTGCCCTTTCCCTTGTCGGGGTGGAATATTGCACCGACCGCCTCTTCTCCCGACGCGTAGCTCGTGGCGATGTCGAGGAGTCGTTCGGTGGTGCGAGGATTGCTGCGGCCTAGCTCATGGACCAACTTCTTGCAGGTCATGCCTGCGAGGAAGGCCCCGACCACGTCTGCGTCGGCCGCCGTTGGGAGCCTTGTGCACTGCTAAGAGAAGCGATGTATGTACTCTTGGAGGAACTCGTCCGCCTTCTGTCTATAGCTGCGGAGGTCCCAGGGGTTGCCTGGGCGCGTGTAGGTGCCTTGGAAATTCCCGACAAAGGCCTGTCGCAGAGACTCCCACCCGTCAATGGTGTTGGGTGGCAGATGCTCGAGCCACGTGCGGGTTGAGTTCGAAAGATGAAGGGGTAAGTTGCGGATGATGAAGTCGTTATCGTCCGCGCCGCCGGCCTGACAGGCGAGGTGGCAGTCGTTGAGCTAGAGCCCGGGGTTCGTTTCCCCGGAGTACCGGACGACGTTGGTTGGTTGTCGAAAAGGGTGTGGAAACGACGCGCGCCGGATGTGGTGAATGAACGCCAAGGGGCCCGGTGGTTCCGGCGTGGGAGGCCGGTCTTCATCTCTTTCATATCGGCCACCACGTCGGACGTGGTAGCCTCGGCTTGCGCCGTCCTGCTTGGCGTGCTTGCGCGCGTTGAACGTGTCGCGCACGTCGCACTTTTCTCCTACGCGGGCGTGCACGGTAGGACGCCGGTGTTCGGCCGGTGCGGGATCCAAATGTACCGACCACTCGCGGTCGCCAGGGGCCGCGCCGGACGGGTGGCCGGCGCTGAGCCCACGCCTCCACGACGTGGAGCTCTCGGCCTGTTGTTCCGCGGCCCGCTCCAGAAGGGTCTTCAGCTCGTCGTGAGCGAGCTTGCCGTCGGGAGCATCTGGGATCGGAAGGTTGCAGAGCAATATCCTTGCTGCCGTGATGTTCCGGCTTGCCCACGTGAACTGCGGTGTGCCATGTTCATCGTTGATGATGCGGTGGTGTACCGCCCGGGCTCCCTGCGAGCGCGAGGCTCCATGGGATCCCTGGCGGCTTCGTGCTCGATCTTTTTGCGCTCGAACGTCACCTTTTGCTGCCGCTCCGCGAGCAGTTGCTCCATGTCGCGGAGGTCGCAGAGCTGTTGCTGTCAGGCCTCCGAAGACTGCGGGTCATGCCTTGGCTAGGGTACTGGCACACCTGTCTGGGGGACGAGCGTGTGTGGCTGTCGTCGTCATCGTCGTCGTCCCCTTCTTTGGGGTGAAGGTGGGGTCGACGGCGGTTGCGGGTGAAGGTGCGTCGCACATGAAGCACTCGCGGCCATGGTCCTCGTTGGGATCGCTCGAGTCGGAGTCGAGCAGATAATCGCTGGCTCGGAGGAAGCCATGAAGCGCCTCCTGATCCTCCAGACCGTCGAAGTCTAGGGGGTCCCAGGGATCAGTGCTCCCACGGCTTGAGTCAGTGTAATATGTGGCCTCGGAGCTCGTAAGGAGATCGGAGGTGGAGCGAGAATGGTGGGACGCTAGTCCCATTCATGTCCCTTCCATGGGGTCGACATGGAACCATGCAACCACCATCTCTGCATACGACGCGGCGGCACTCCTCATGCCGAAAGGTTGCACCTCCGAGACGGGCATTTTGATGCGCCCAGGGGAGAGCGGCTGCCCTCCCGCGAGCTACGCTGTCACGTTAGCGAACGCGAAGTAGAAGTTGCATAGAGACTCCTGAGTTGGCTGGGGTCCATGGAGAGTGTCCAGCTGGCGCTCGAGCGGAAAATGATCGGCCCGCGGGGCGATGGCCCAGCAAGCGGCTTGTTCCCTGGAGGGAGACAGATGAAGGTGGGCCATGGAAGCGGTGATGGCGTCCATGGCTACCTCGGAAGATGCCGTAGGGCGACGGAGAGCCAGGTCGCCCCCCTGCCCGTGGCACTGGAAGTCCAGGCTACCAAAACGAACAATGGAGCCCGGAGCGAAATCAATGTGGCGACCAGCCATCCGAAACTCGAAAATACGGGTGACACGCAAAGGTCCCCTGCCTGGCGCGCCAACTGTCGGTGTCTAAAATGGCGGTGTCTAGATGGCCAACGAGTAAATTTATAAGCGTGTCGGAGTTCGGATGGTTACGCTTGGAGAACACAGAGGTTTATACTGGTTCGGATACGAACGCCCTATGTCCAGTGTGTTGCGGGGTCGTATTACCGAGCGTGGAGAGCTCATAGAGGGGAGCTACAAGCTTTGGTGAGAGAGGGAAGCGCCTTCCCAGGTCTGGTGCGTATGAGGTTCTTGGCTCTGGTGGGTGCTCGCGTGTGTGCGAGTTTGAGTGTGTGTGAATGAATGTCGGGATGTCGAGAGAGCTAGATTGGGGTCCATTCCCTCCCTTTATACGTAGGGAGAGATGGAGGAGTACAGTAGAGAGAGGGGGAGTGATCATAGGCCTGACTTGGGCTGCTGCCGAGGGAGGGCTTTTTCTTCATCCTGTCTTCCTTCCTGAGGAAGATTGCGCCAGTAGACACATGTCCGAGTCCTGTTCGTCCTTGTTGTGCTGTAGCCATGCACCATGTGACCGGGAACCCTGCTGTCCCTTTTCTAGGCATGGGCGGAGGCTGTCGCACAGGACCAGGCACCCCCGTGTTCCATCGTACAGGGTTGATGACGCCCTAATCCCTGTTGGGGTGTCCGCCGGAGACATGGCGTGGTTGTAACGCGCAGAAGTCGACGGTTAGGCAGCATAGGACCTTATATCGCAGGGTGAATAGAGGTCAGCATGGCGACTCATGCCTTAAGCCCCATGCCTGAGGACGGAGGAGACTGTGGACCTTTTGACTATATGGGCTAGGGCACCCTAGGTTGTGGATGGCGATGAGATCTCCGAGGGCGAGGGATGTCACGGATGACGTTTGCTAGGCTCGGACGGGGCGGAAGAGCCCCCGAGGGTAGATGACGTCACGGGCGTCGCCACCTTGGCTCGGGCGAGGCGAAAGAGCCCCGAGGGTTGATGATGTAACGGTTGACGCCACCTTGGCTCGGGCGGGGCGGAGGAGCCCCCGAGGGTTGATGACGTCTCAGATGACGCCACCTTGGCTCGGGTGAGGCGGAGGAGCCCCCGAGGGTTGATGACGCCACCTTGGCTCGGGCGAGCCAGAGGAGCCCCCGAGGGTTGATGACGTCTCGGATGACGCCACCTTGGCTCGGGCGAGGCGGAGGGGCCCCCGAGGGTTGATGACGTCTCGGATGACGCCACCTTGGCACGAGCGAGGCGGAAGAGCCCCTGATGGTGATTTTGTTTTTGTGGAGTCTGGTAAATTGGTTACCCTATTTCTAGGTATCCGACATGTTGCTTTAGTAATTTGCATCGAATTTGAGATCATATGAAATTGTAGATTGATGAGTTCTACCACGTTGTTGATTGATGTATGCCATGTCAAAAGGAATTCAAAAACTATAAAGAATTAGACCTTGAGTGTATAAGCATTAATGCAGAACTCCTCAAAACTAGAAAAGCTATGTTGGAAGATTTTCAACTTCAATTCAAATTTTTGGAGTAATTACAAAGGGGTAATTGAATTTTAAACCCTTATTCAAATTCAAAAGGGAATTCAAAAACTATAAAGAATTACATCTTGAGTGTATAAGCAATAATGTAGAGCTCCTCAAAACTAGCAAAAGCTTTGTTGGAAGATTTTCAACTTCTATTCAAATTATTGGAGTAATTACAAAGGGGGTAATTGAATTTTAAACCCTTATTCAAATTCAAAATGAAATTAAAAAACTATAAATAATTAGATCTTGAGTCTATAAGCAATAATGTAGAGCTCCTCAAAACTAGCAAAAGCTATGTTGGAAGATTTTCAACTTCTATTCAAATTTTTGGAGTAATTACAAAGGGGGTAATTGAATTTTAAACCCTTATTCAAATTCAAAATGGAATTCAAAAACTATAAAGAATTTGAATATGCTCCTTCAGCAAACGTTGTAGAGAATTAAAAATTATGCAACTTCTATGTTTGGAGTTTTTCAAGTTCTAGTAAAAAATCAGGAGTAATTTGAATTCTAAAGCAAAAGGCAGATTTAATAAAATACACACATGACTGCCGGTTATAGAGCAACCGACAGTGATGTGCCTCTATCATTGTTGGTTCTAATTACTAACCGACAGTGATGCGCCCTCATCACTGCCGGTTCTTCTTACAAACCGGCACTGGTAGGGGACATCACTGCTGGTTTGTAATAAGAACCAACAGTGATATGCCACCCTATTTAAAGAACTCGCGCGCATCCAAAAATTTCAGACGCGCGCCAGTTCCACACTTAGCCATTCTGCTCGAGCCCGAGCTCGCCACTGCACCTCGACGACCTCGATGCCACGAGGAGCTCCCTCCACTGCACTCCGCCGCAACTGCACGCCGCCGCCGCCCGCTCTACTCTGCTCGACGCACGCCGCCGAGAGGAGCTCCCTCCACTGCACGCTCTGCTCGACGCCGCCCAGGACTGCCAGGGCCGCCACAACATCGCCGACCGCCACATCCACGCCGCAGGAGCACAGGAGCATGAAATCCGACCCTAACCTCCACGCGGTGAGCTCCATGTCCACGCACCGAAGGTGTTCGACGAAATGTGTACATGGATCTGCCCTGCTTTTGCTTGCTTGCTTAGCATGGAGATAGATGAGGATATGAATTGAAGGAGGGAGAGAAAGGGAGGAGATGGAATGCCCTGCTTTTGCTTGCTTGCTTGCTTGTTCGATGGAATGTCATAAAGAAATCATATATCGAGATAGAGATAGAGAGAAAGAGAGATAGATGGATTACATATAACTAGATATATATAGAGAGGATAGATAGAGATAGATAGAGAGAGAGAGTTAGAGATATACAATCATATATATGCCATCTCGTTATACAATCATATATATGCCATCTCGTTATATATACAATATTTTGTTCACTTATAGATATATAGATAGATAGAGACAGAGAGTGAGATACATACATATATATGTCATCTCTTTATTTCATATTGTGGCTACCATGATTCAAATTTGTGGATAGATCGAGATAGAGATAGAGATATAGAGGCTTCATATTGATAACATCGAGCATGAATTATGTATAGCATCACTTATATAGAGAGATAGAGAAAGAGAAATAGATGTATATATGGATTTTCTTATGCTACACTTATGCTTGTATATATGGATTTTCTTATGCTACACTTATGCTTGTATATATGTTATCTACCTATGAGTTAATACCAATAATCGAAATTCATGTCCAGAAACATGACAATTAAGCGCCGATTCACCACCCGTCGCCCTGCGACCGAAGCCGATGACCAAGGAACTAGTGGTGACGGTGCTGAACGTGACCAAGGAGCCGATGACAACCAGCAAGGGGATCAGAGACCTTGGAGCCCTAGCCATATGCTAAACCTAGAAGAGGGCCAAGGAGACGATGTAATAATTTAGGTCATACCAGAAAACACGGTAGATATAGCCAGAAAAGTTTGATGGGGACTTATTTATAAATTTTGAAGCAGGTTCCACCGGAAGGTCCAAGTACTGGTGAGAGTTCCAGAAGGACTAAGCATGGTGCAACAAAGCTCCCTCAGACAACTAGACACTGGCACATCTCTCAGTTCGATCAACTAGGGGAGCCGGTGGAGCCACTTAAAGCATTGGGCCCATACAAGAGTACCATCGGGGCACATGTAAGAGACTTCATCCCGATCAAATACAGGAAGTGGAATGGAAGTGAGCAAGACCTGTGGAGGGTTCTAGAAGTTGAGAAGGAACTAGTTTGGAACAAGCTCAGAGGGTATTTCACTTTCCCTAATGATTGTGATGAAGCGACAGTCAAGAATAGAGCCAAGGAAATCATGCGTCACTCCTTCAAGAATTTCAAGGGAAAGTTGCACAAGCTAATCAAGGAGGAAAAAGAACCGGATTTTGCGGGAGGTGAACTCAACAAGCAGAGGGACTTCTGGGAGGAGTTCAAGGCTTACAAGCTATCCGAAGAGGCCAAGGCATCAAGCGAAAGAAACAAAGCAAACTCGCTTAGGTCAAATAATCCTCACCGCCTAGGATCGCGTGGGTACGTAAGGAAGATTCCGGTTTGGGATGCCCAAGTCGAAGCACTAGAGCGGAGCGGCGTTACGCCTCAGACAAGCGATTGGCAGCCCAGATTAGTGAACTACCTACTCGCAAGGGGGGCACAATACAATCCTGATGGGAGCCTTTCCACTAGCGTAGAACCCGTCACCGATCTCCTCCAGAAGATTTCCACGATCACTGAGGAAGTGCATAGAGGGGCCCGCAAGTCTGATAGAGAAAATGACGTGCTCACGCAAGCACTTGGAACCAAGGTGCACCCCGGTCGCACTAGAGGAGCCGGGGTAATTCCTTGGGAGAAAGCATTTGAAGGTGAATCCGCTTCCTATAGGAGTCGGGTGAGGGCTAGAACGCAAAGAGAAGAGGAGCTCGAAAGGATGCGAGAGGAGCTAGAACAGAGCATAGAAGCACGGATAGCTGCTCAAGTGGTGAGCGCTATGCAATCCATGTGTTTGAGTCAAGGGTCGCATGCAATCCCGGCTTTGAATAGCCCAGTGCCCGGCGAGGCCCGTAGTAGCTGTGGCTCAACCCCTATGCCTAACGACGAAGAGTTCAATGCTCCTCATCCGGTGGACAACATCACAGAACCTGTGAATGTCAGGTTGTACATCTGTCACCAGTGGACCAAAGACAAGGTGGCGGTCGGGCAAGCATTTCCTAGATGAGAGAATGTCATTCATGGCAAGCCAATGCCACTCGAGTATACCAAGGTCAGCATTGATCAGATCTTGGACAAGAAGTACAATAAGATACGATTTCCCAGTGGAGGAAGAAAGGCCGCGTCTAGTTCACAACTTGGGCACTCATGTCGTCTGGCGCAAACGCTTAATCAAGCTAGACGAGCAGCCATCTTTGGATGATGAGGATGACAGTGAACCATCTCGGTCGCCTCCGCGAAGAGGTTTCTCTCCTCGTCAAGATCCACTGACACCTCCTCCACCACCAAAGGAGAAGACTCCTCCTCCACCGCAAAAGGAGAAGACTCCTTCTCCACCGCCAAAGGAGAAGACTCCTCCTCCTCCTCCTCCACCAGCTTCAAAGTCCTCAGGACTGGGATCTCGATGTCCTAGCTCTAGATCAGGTTCGACTTCACAACAGAGGAGGTCATCAGCTTCGGTTGGTAAAGATCCTAAGATGACTAGTAAAAGGCGGCAGCCATTGCCGACTAAGGACGATATTCTACGAGCTCAGATTGCAGAAAAGGCCGCCAAACTTGCCTTGTATGAACGATTGACTTATATACCTGAGAAATAGAGCCAATTTGAAAGACAAAGCAAAAATCCGGGTAATCAAGAAAGAGCTAGAGAAATACACACCTTTCAGCAGCTAGAGATACAAACCTTGGCCGCAGACCCGAACATAAGCATGGATGCGGCCGAAGATCTCTATTTTGAAAACATCGAATTTGAAAAGGCCAAAGTTGTATACAAGTTTGAACTAGGCAAGCCTATGGTCACCAGTGAAGAAGAGTATAGAAAATTGCCAACAAACATGTGATAGTTGCATGATTATTACATCATAGATAGTAACAACATCAAAGATAAGATAGCAACCTTTGAAGTATACATCCCTCCATGTTTTATTTTTAATCATCCTGAAGAAGTTGTGCATACTATTCATTATGAAGACCTCTTTCAACTCTTTCAACGACGCTCGCTGGATGTGCAAATTATGATGTTATGGACTATGTAAGTACCATACCCTAACAATGTTATAATAAACTACGTGATCTGCATTTGAATATATCCATACATGTTTATTTTGCAGGTCTGTAGCAAAAATTTTGCCTTCAAAAACGAAATAGCACCTTTGACTTCTTGGACCCCATCTATGTAAATGAGACAACATGCAAAGCGGGTCTCGAAGATCCGTATGTATCACAAAGTTTGAAGATTGAGTTCGAAAGAATGTTCTCAGTCCAGAAAACAAACGCACTGCTATCCTACAATTGCGAGTATGTGTTCTCGACCCTTACTTAAGTGTTTTTTCTTGATATATCATTCAATAACATGAACTTTGTGATTGCAGCAACTATGGAAAAGACCGTCTCGAAAGGCTATTGTAATGCGACATTTAATTCGATACTTTAAGTTTTGTTTGGATGTTTTGTAATAATTATTATAAATGTGTGATGGGTTTGTATTGTCGCTAGTCCACAACCACCTTCAATTCACATCGATATCAAATGGTTCGATAGCAAACACCTCCACGATCTCCCACCCCACCACCTCTACCATAAACCCTAAACCAGAAACCCCAAATGAAAATAAAACAATTAAAAAATGCAATTTTAAAAAATAATTTCACTGCCGGTTGGTGTACCAAACCGGCAGTGATGACTCCAGCATCACTGTCGGTTGGTGTTACAAATCGACAGTGATGGCTCAAACATCACTGCCAAACATCACTGCCGGTTGGTAACACGAACCGGCAGTGATGCTGGAGGTATCACTGCCGGTTTGGCATAACCAGCAGTGATGGCATGAGCTCATCACTGCCGAAGTGCCAGTGCCGGTTCAAAAACCGCCACTGAAGGGGGGTTTTGAACCGGCACTGATTGGTCTGTAGTAGTGATTTATAAAATAAAAATTAAATTAGTAGCATGCATGGATTTTTTACATTAGGTCAGAGGCAAAAGGTCTGTTTGGAACACAAGAATTTCACAGAAATTATATAATAATTTTATAAGAATTAACTCACTTTCACAGAAAAAATATTTAGGAAAATAAAAATTTTCCACGTTTAAAGGGTGCCTGAATTCTGGAGATATCCAATTTTGCCGACGGGCGTGAGAGGATTTTTCTCGCCGCCTTTTGCCAACGCGTACATATAGGTGACAGCCAAGTATGCGGCTTAACTTGTCGTTGTACAAATTGATCGAGGCTCATTCGATACCAACAACGCGTGTCGAGAAATAGATGGCTAGCTAGCTGCTCAATGTCACATTATGCATTATATCGTTAATATATAGTCCGTTTTCTCTTCATATTTCTTTATCAATAATAATAATATATGTACGTACGTATATAAAGCTTTAATTATTTATTTTAAATCGGGGTCATGAGAGGACCATCCATTTATACACATGATCGAATTCGCATCCACGCAAGTGTATACATACGGCTCATGCATGTTTCACTTGTGGCTAACAGAGTTTGGACCCACGAGCCTTGAAATTATATGTGTCCAAAAGGGAAAAAGCATACCATCTCTCCCTTCCATTATTATACTGTATGTATATTTTAGTAATTGGACAAAAAAGTAGTCTCACATTCACTCTCAAGTCTCAAGGCGTAACACAAATTTTGCCTTCGTTTTTATTAAAAAAAATGACAACATTGATCTTTTTCTTATTTGAAGACTCCCTTTCTTAGATATTTTGCAAATAGACAAACTGTTCATAGCCATGAAAAAAAATTTGATAGCCGAAGATACAATAAAAAGATCACATATACTGAGACTAAGAGGAGTTGATCCTCGAATTTCAGACAGAAATAGGTCAGTTGCCCAAACTGGCTAAGCTGGTTTTGGTATCAAAATGTGTAACGGACTCCACTATTGTGTTCTCTTTGTTGAGATGATAAAAAATATATATTTAGATCATCCAGTTTGGAGTCCTATAATGGCAAAAACCAACTAAGACGGTTTTGTAAAAATCATCAAATTCAAGGATGCACTTCACCCTTGTGTTTCTCTTGTCCATGGATCAAAAACATATATACATCATCTAATTTAGAGATTGTATGAAGAAATTAGATATACTCCTAGGAAGATTTTCAGTTCACCCAAAATATAGGTGAGCCGATTTATCAAACCGGATAAGCCGGTTTTTGTAGTCTGACGCCAAATCACAATTTTCTTGTTGGAAGCTCTTCCAATCTTATACTGTAGAAAACTTGTAAATCACATGCAAAATGAGTTTTTTGTTGGAATAAAACAACCCTCCATCTATTTATATGTGAGGATGATAAGCCGATTAAGAGATACATCTATCAAATCATCAAAAAGCTAGCCAATCGACTTACTTTTTTATCTCCTATTAAATATTTTCCAACCCCTTTCAATCTTCTATTTTTGTTGGGATAAGACAACCCTCCCTCTATTTCAATCTTTTTATCTACTTACTTTTTATTTTTTTTATGATTATCACTTATGATTTGACAAAAAAAACGAAAAAGTAAGTAATGTCCCCTTTTATGTCTAAACATCTATTTCTATTTCAACCCCTTTTATCATATAAACAAAACAGAAGGAGGCTTGGTCTATTTGTTTTTATACCTTTTTATCTTTTGGTTTTAGACTGGGCAGTAATGAACTTTTTGTAGCAGTGTCTTTTAATTTACTTTCTTAACTAGGCATGAATTAATATTTTTGGTCAAACTTTGAGCCAAATGGCATATATTACAGTAGGAATATATATCAAGTTACGTAGATATAAAAAAATCAAAATGTATATATAGAGACATGTTCATATTAATAAATTACCAACCACTATCATTATTCAAGAGCTTAACCAAAAATGCCATTTTATATATTCCTCTAGTACACCTTCATGAAAGAAACTTGAAGCCAACCTTGTTTAGTTCACCTCACCATATTAAAGTGTTCAAAATGTATTTAATAGAAATGTCCAAGTTGCAATTCAAATATCTTTTGATATCCGGTACAGTATAACAAAAAAAGATCAACAGCAATGTTAAAAATAGAATAATTCAAAGGAGATAAGATATGAAATCTTATTGTGGGAACATACAATCGTCAGCTGCATTAAAAAACAAAGAATATAAACTATTCTCTCTCGCGCGCGCGCGAACAATCCTCGGTTTGACTAGCAGACGTACATTGCTGTGCTCACCATACAACAGAAGAAGTGGGAGACAAGCTCATTAGAATACATATCCGTCCAATGGCGACAATGACTAAGGGACCACACACCAGTCAACATGGTAGGGTGCAGGCACTTTCACTTAAAGTCTCGAACCATAGATTAAGGTTATAACACCAACTAGGTAATAGAGAGTAAGGTCCCGTTTGACACAATTCAACTTCATTTGTAAAGGTACTTTTTTTAAAAAAAAACAACTTTATCGATAATTTTTTCAGAGAAACTGAACTTATGCATAGATGAGAGAAAGAAATAAGGGAGAAAACTGTGAAAGACTATTTGTTTTAAATTTCACCTCTCTCCATTCCTTCGCATGAGCATAAAAAAGACGTTTTATCCTGTGTTTGACAAAAATAACTCACAATAACTCATAAAGTTGTTAATAAAATTGTGTCAAATAGACCCAAGATGAAAATTCATGGAGTTATTGGTAGAACTTCAATATATAAGCCGGATCTATTTAACACAATTTCACCAACAACTTTATGAGTTGTTGTGAGCTATTTTTTGG
The DNA here is from genome assembly GCA_022036555.1 of Microstegium vimineum. Lineage (NCBI taxonomy): Eukaryota > Viridiplantae > Streptophyta > Magnoliopsida > Poales > Poaceae > Microstegium > Microstegium vimineum. The sequence continues at coordinate 12,164,233 of CM039122.1, read as the reverse complement.
GTGCCAAATATTATTTTTCAAAACAGCTCACGGGGTGAAGTTTTTTTTTATGCTCTCAAAAAGAAATGAAGGGATATGAAGTTTAAGGGGTGTTTGGGACTGCTCCGCTCCAAGTTTTTCAGCTCCGCTCTCTGTTTTTTAGCCAAACGGTTTCAGCTCAATGCACTTCATTCGAGAAAAAAAGGTGGAGGTGTGAGAGCACCTAAAGAGGTGCTGAGTTTATGGAGTGAAGTTCGTGGAGCAGTTCTAAACATACCATAAAAAATAGCTTTTCATAACTTTCTCTTTCTCATTTCCCTTTTCTTAGTCATGTATAAAACTAGTTTGCTAAATATTTTTTTCAAAACAACTCAGCTTCACAAAGATAATCTTCTTTAACTTAAGAAAAATACACTCCAGCATATGATACATCAAATCAGTTCATCAAATTTACCAACAAATATGTTTTGATAGTGCCAGATTAAATTTACCGCAAGAAAGCTAACCGTGCTCAGTACATTCACTGTTACATATTTTAATTTAATATATTGTTTGATAAATTTGTTTGTTGAAGTTAAATAATTAAGGAAAAAACCTACCTACATTAGGATGGTGAAGCATAATTAAGTAGCAACTGTGCCCATGAATTAATGCATAGCAAATTAGCAATCCAGCCGCCTGCATATAGTTTTTTTTTAAAGGGTTGCGTCTAATTGGGCCTTGGATTCTCCACTTTCGGCCCAAAATAGTCAGGTTTATAATGGACTATATGCCTCCGACCCTTACTCCACACGCATGTCTCAATCTGCCAAAAGAGAAATCACACACATCGATCAACATTTTGGTGTTTATGTTTTCCTTTTGTTTTTTATTAAACGCAAAATTAAGATTTCCATACATGCCACATGCTTATATATATCGTGCCGATAATTAATGAGACTAGGTTAAGATGTTTGTCGTTGAAGCATATATGTGTGCAATGTTTTTAATTTACACAATATAATTTAGATCGATCAATGACGAGTGGCTTGCGCGCGCACACACACATGTTCATCATTAGCGATCTGTTCAAAACATGGGCTTGTTGGAGCTGACCGGGAGCAATCCCAAATGGTTGGGGCCATGGATCGGAGTGCAGCGTATCAAGAAGGAAAAAAAATATAGGAATTAATTATGTGAAAGTGGGGAAATGAGTTGAATGAACAAATAATGGTTATTTTCAAAATAACATACTCCCTCCGTCATGCAATACAAGAGATCCAAGTTTGTCCAAAGTCAAACTATGTTAAGTTTGACCAAATTATAGAGAAAGAGCATTAACATTTACCACCACAACAAAGAAGTATCTATATTATAAAAAGAGTAAATTTCACTGGCAGTCGTTGTGTCCTTATTTTTTCATTCAGGTCTCGATACTTTCAAATTGTATGTTCAACTCCGTAAACTTGTCATGAGTTCTCATATTCAGATCCTAATACTTTCAAGTTGCATATATATTCAACTCCATAAACTTGTCCTAAGTTTTTATCCCGATCTTGATACTTTTAAAAATACACACTCGACTCTCTAAACTTGTATCATTGTACCATTCGGGTCTATCCCCTCCCCCCCCCCATAGTGCATTGCATGTGCCCTTCACACTCGTGTGGCCACATCGAGGTGCATCATGTTCATCCCTCCATGGTGGTGTAGCTCAAGGGGAGACGTGCGGCGGGAGCTCTGGAGAAATGTGCAGGCCTGGTTTCCTAGGACCTATTATGTCTCTTATCCACCCTTACCACGCTTGTCCTACGACACATCCTAGTCGAGCCTCTACAATCGTGTCTCTCCTTGATTCCGCTTTAACTCGCTCCTACTCCACCTCATTGCATCATTAGCCTCCGCATCCCAGCAGTCGCATTCAACACCATTACCACTAGTACCACACTTCTTCCTCTCCCACATTGGGTAGGATCTCATGCTCATTCTCACCATCTTCTTGCACTTAGTTCTCCACCCTCCCGACCTTCCTCACCTCTCTCAGCAATGGCTTGGTTGTTGCTGAAGTACGTTAGGGTGAGTGTAGCATGTGGCATAGTGGCAAATCGAGCACGACATGGCATAACGTGGCAACGTGGGTGTGGCACCGCACTGACAATAAAACATAGGTAGGAATGGGGTAGTAGGGCGAGCATGGTACAACATTGTATGGCTATACAGGTAAGACAAGAATGTGCAGTTGAGAGTTCCTATGTGATTTTGGTAATTGAGTGACAACTTAGGTGAACTAATATGTGTTTAAGTGATATATACATAGGAGATTAGTTCACATATGATTGTGTGATGAAGGAGCTTATTGCACATGAGACATGACATGGAGTCATGTGATCAAGGTTGAGAAGATCAAGATGAGGATTGGCTTGATGGACCGGTTGCAAGTGTGAAGGGCAAGCGTCTGATGCTTGGCGCCGATGGACCAAGGCAACAGTGAAGAGCAAGTGAGGTCAAGGCCGATGAACCAACATGGTCATGTGATAATATGGAGTGGATCATATCATTTGACAAGAGGTTGGTGCATGTGTTGCATCAACATTGGAGAAGGAGATGGAATGGAATGTGCAAGGCAAAGGTATAACCATAGGGCATTTCATTTCACCGGTCATAGGTGTGTAGAGAAGTATATGACCGGGTTTAGGATAGATAGTCATGCTATCAAGAGGAGCAAACTTGTTGGCATATTGGTTATCTAGTGCCACCGTGAGCGATCTAACTTTGCGATGAATTAGGATCGAGTGGCGTGGTGAGAAGCAAGTGAAAAATGCTTCGAAAATAATTGTGAAAATGCTAACACACTTGCACAAGGTGAAGAACAAATTTGTGTTAGCACATGAGAAGCAAGGAAGAAGAGGCAGCTCGGTTTGGCTCGGGTATGAGCTCCGACCGCAGGTCCGAACGCAAGGGTGCTACTGGTCCGGACCATCGTGGATGCGTCCGGAAGCAAACCCTAGTGTGCCTGATCGGGAGCAGGAGATCCGGACGCTGTCTGTCGTCCGAACTGGGAACTCCGGACGCTGCGTACGGAGGTTCGCCCTCTCTGTAACGGCTCTGAGTGAAGAACCGGACGCTGTTTGCAGTCCGGACACAGGGATCCGGACACGCGTCCGGTGTCTGGCGCTCTCTGGAGTGGAGGTCCGGACGCAGGTTGTTGGTCCGGTGCGGCACTGTTGCACACGTCCGGAGGCATGTGGTGGCGATCGGCGCAGTGCGCCAACGGCTCTCTCTAACGGCAGCGAGTCTGGACACAGACTGCATGGTTCGGACCCACACTATTGCGTGCGTCCGGACCCTCTACAGAGATCCCAGTGAAGGGGGAAACGACTAGTTTGTTTGGCTAGCCTATAAATAGCTCATGGTCGGACCATGGGGATGGTTGAGCACCTTGGGGTTGTGTTACCCTTAGTTGTGCTTGGTTGGGAGCCCTCTAACTAACACACACTTGATAGAGATCATCCGATTGTGTGAGAGAGCGATTACTAGTGTGTTGCTTTGATAGATAGCTTTGTGTGGCACTAGGTGATCGTGTTGCAAGCCAGAGTGCTTGTTACTCTTGGAGGTTGCCACCTCCTAGACGGCTTGGTGGCTTGAGGCTCCATCGAAGCGCGCAAGAAGATTGTGCGGTGCTCCGGAGAAGTGCGTGTGAGGGGTATTGTGCTCTCCCCACGGGAGATCACGAAGAGCAACTCTAGTTGAGCGTGTCATTGAGCTACCCTCACTTTGGGTGGATTCTTGCGGCGCCCGAGTTAGTGGGCTAGGCTTGTGAACGCCTATTAGCCGCCGAATCACCAAGTGTGTGGTCGACACAACGGGGATTAGCTTGGTGGCAACCAAGTGAACCTCGGGAGAAAAATCACCGTGTCAACCTTGTACATCTTCTCGGTGGTTTGCATTCTCCAAATCACTAGCTTGTATTTATTTTCATATACTTGTGCTAGTGGTTATTAGTTCCTCTTGTAACTAGTTTGGCTTGTGTAGCATGCCTAGTTACCTTCTAGCTTGTGTAGCATAGAAGTAGCTCTTTGAAAGGTCCTACATGGCTAGAGGGGGGGGGTGAATAGCCTAATAAAAATTTTACAAATCACTAGAGCAAAGGTTAGATAACACTTAAGTGAATCTTTTTACTCTAGCTCTACTTGGGGTGCAAAGCCACCTATCCAATGCAATTCTAGTTAACTAAGTGCTTGACAATCAATAGCAAGAACCTAAAGCACTTAGCACAAGCTAGCAAGAATAACTACTAAAGAGGCTAACTAGCAAGCTAACTAGACAAGATATGAAAGAGTAAATACAAGAGAGGAGGTGATTGCTATATCGATGCCTTGTGATGTATGGATGTCAATAGAATGAACCAATCACAATAAGAACACCAAAGAGTAGCCGAGAGACAAGATGACAATTGATTTTTCTCCCGAGGTTCACTTGGTTGCCACCAAGCTAGTCCCCGTTGTGTCGACTACTCAAGTGGTGATTCGGTGGCTAATAGGCAATGACAAGACTAGCCCACTAACTCGGGCGCCACAAGAATCGACCCAAATGAGAGTAACTCAATGACACGAGCAATCCACTAGAGTTACCCTTTGGCTCTCCGCCGAGGTGGGTACAAGCCCTCTCACAATCACTGAAGTCGGCCGCAAACAATCACCAATTGCGTCGAAGCTTCTCCACAATCGCCAAGCCGTCTAGGTGTTGGCAAACACCAAGAATAACAAGAAACCACGCGGCGATGACGATGACCAAGTGTCACTAAGATGCAATGCAATGATCAATGCACTTGGATCACTCAAACTCTCAAAAATATGCAACAAGAGTGAAGAGAGTGAGTTGGGGGCTATCTCAAGCAAGCACAAAAGTCTCAAGTGAATATAAGGTTCAAGAGAGAGCCCTAGGAGCTGGCCACATCACTTATATAGCCATCCAAACAGAGCTAGCCGTTTTGCCCCTTTACACAGCTTCCTGCGTCGGTCCGGACACTGTTTGCATGGGGGGGTCCGGACCAACACATGTGCGTCCAGACCTTCCTTCCATTTGAATTCGGTCGTTAGCGCCTTCACTGTGGTCGACGTGTCACCTCCGGACGCGTGCAACAGTGGTGTCCGAACCCTATTTCTTCTACGTCCGGACCCTCCTTCAAAGAGAGTCGAGAGAGCACCCTCTCTCCGGACCCGCGTCCGGTGTCCATGGTCCCGACCATGCTTTGTGTCCGGATCATCTGAACATAGGAGTTCAGTGAGCGCAGGACTCCAGACTCATGACCGGAGTCAGCGTTCGGACCATCTTTAGCGTCTGGACCTCCTATCCAGAGAAGCCGGGGCTAGGGTTTGCAACCGGATGCATGTCCATTGGTCCGGTAGGCCTCTGCCCTGCGTCCGGACATTGCGTCCAGAGCCTCTCTGAGTGGCAAATCGAGCCACTTCTTCTTCTCCAAGCTTCCATGTGCTAACACCTTGTGATTCATGACTGTGTTCACCTGTGTTAGCTTTTACAATATAGTTCATGGATTTTAGTTCATGTTTGTGTCACTTAGGTTTGTTTTATATGGATATGCAATACAAACCTAGTGGCACATGATAACCGCAATCTACACGAGTTTTTCCTTCTTGATAGTACGACTATCTATCCTAAATGTGATCACACTCTCTATAGTGTCTTGATCACTAAACCAAAAATGACCCTATGGATATACCTTTGCCTTGGGTCCATTTTGTTTTTCTCTTTCTTCTTTTCCTTAGTCATGGAGCACTTGATCCATCATGATCTTTCATCTAGCTCCATGTCTTAAGGTGAACCACCCTATCTTGATCATACACTTAGTTCAATGGTTAGTCCATAGGTTTCATCAATTACTCAAAACCAAACATGGACTTTCAATCTCCCCCTTTTTGGTAATTGATGACAACCTTTCACAAAAGAATATATATGATGAAAATTCACTTTGGTAGTATTAGCTCCCCCTACATATGTGATATATGAGTTTGGTTCAATTTGATCACATATGCATAAATAAGATTTGCTAAGGTGGGTAGGATGGACCTTTGAAGCGTGATACCAATCGGAGTGCAATATAAACCATCCTTAGCACCATGAATGCCTAGAAACCACTTGACAAGCATATTGAAAGAACTAGATACAAAACAATGAGAGCCTAAGCATGCTAGTTCTTCAATCATCATTCAATTTAGTTTCTAGCAAGCACCACACAAGCATATCATGAAAGTAATGTCATATGCAAGCAAGCACTTATGAATGCACAAAAGATATGCACCAATTTATTCATGGGCTTGCTCCCCCTACTTGTGTGATTTTATTTTCAAAATATTTTTCTTACTCTTACTTCTGCACCTTTGTCATCTATTATCATAAAAGATGTGCTCAAAGGTTTGATTATTGGAGAGAAGTATTAGTTGTGGTTCAATCTAGATTACTTGCCCCAAGCTATTTAACTCGATTTAAACTATGGACAAGCTTGTTCACACATCCTAGAATGGTTATCATGCCCATGTTGAGCTAAACATTTGAAGTTCATGATCTAGATCAAACTCTAGGATTGCAAGCCCACAAATATGTCATATGCTACCACTAGATCAAGTCAAGCATAGAGGCAATAGTGGTACCATATAAGCATCAAATCATTTGATTTTCATGAATGCGCCTAATGAAATGATGTCTAGATGCACTAACAAATCCTAATAATGGATGAATGACATGTCAAACAACTTATACCTTACATAGCTTGAGGAAGAGGCATGTCATATATGGGGTGCATCAACACATATTTGAGAAGTCAAGAATGTTCAATTCATTTCTTAGCTTGCAAAACCTATTCTCATCTAGTGGCTTGGTGAATATGTTGGCAAGTTGATCATCGGTGCTAACACTTGTGATCTTGATATCACCTTTTAGTTGATGATCTCTTATGAAGTGGTGCCTCACATCAATGTGCTTGGTTCTTGAATGTTGAACCGGATTGTTGGTGAGCTTCACCGCACTTTCATTGTCACATAGCAATGGCACTTGCTTGAAGTTGATCCCATAGTCATTCAAAGTTGCTTTCATCCAAAGCAATTGAGCACCACAACTACCTATATTTATGTATTCGGCTTCGGCGGTAGAGAGTGCAACACTATTTTGCTTCTTTGATGACCAAGGTACAAGTGACATGCCTAGTATTTGACATGTGCCCGATGTGCTCTTTCTATCAATCTTGCATCCCGCATAGTCGGAGTCCGAATATCCAATTAGCTCAAAGTTAGACCCCTTGGGATACCACAATCCAACATCTTGTGTATGCTTTAAGTACCTCAATATCCTCTTTGTAGCCTTCAAGTGACTTTCTCTTGGAGAGGCTTGAAATCTTGCACACATGCATACACTAAACATCACATCCAGCCTAGAAGTGGTCACATAGAGTAAGCTTCCAATCATAGGCCGATACAACTTTTGATCCACCATATTACCACTAGCATCACTATCCAAGTGTCCATTAGTGCCCATTAGAGTGCTAATGCCTTTTGAATCTTCTAAGCCAAACTTCTTCATCATATCCTGGATGTACTTGCCTTGACTCACAAATGTGCCATTCTTCAATTGCTTGATTTGAAGACCAAGGAAGTAGCTAAGTTCACCAATCATTGACATTTCGAAATCATTTTCCATCATCTTGCCAAATTCTTCACAAAATTCTTGATTGGTTGAACCGAATATGATGTCATCCACATAGATTTGGAGCACAAATAGATCCTTGCCAAGCTTCTTGGTGAAGAGAGTAGTGTCAACCTTCCCCATAATGAACCCTTTAGATAGAAGGAAGTCCCTCAATCTTTCATACCATGCTCTAGGTGCTTGCTTCAAGCCATATAAAGCCTTTCTCAACTTGTACACATGGTTGGGCTTTTTTTCATTTTCAAATCCGGGAGGTTGCTCAACATATACTAGCTCATTTATGTATCCATTCAAGAAATCACTCTTCACATCCATTTGGTATAGCTTGATGTTGTGTGCACATGCATAGGCTAATAGGATTCTAATTGCCTCTAATCTTGCAACCGGTGCATAGGTTTCTCCAAAGTCAAGACCCTCAACTTGAGTGTATCCTTGAGCTACCAATCTTGCTTTGTTCCTCACAACTATACCATCTTGATCTTACTTCTTTCTAAATACCCATCTTGTGCCAATCACATTGTAGTTCTTGGGTCTTTCAACTAGTTCCCAAACTTGGTTCCTAGTGAAATTGTTGAGCTCTTCATGCATAGCATTGACCCAATCAACATCTAGTAGGGCTTCATCAATCTTTGTTGACTCAAAGGATGACACAAAGGAGTAGTGCTCACAAAAGGATGCCAATCTTGATCTTGTTTGAACACTACTTGTAATATCACCAACTATTTTATCAATGGGGTGATCTCTTGCAATGTTGGTCGGTTGGAGAGTTAGGAGTTGATTGCTTGAGCTTGGTTGAGATGAACTAGCAACTTATTGATCTTGTGCTTGAGAGCCACTAGCTTGCTTGATGGGTGAGTTGAGCACTTGATCTTTATCATCTTCAACATCAATCACTTGCCTAGGCCAAATATCACCAATATCCATGCTCTTCATAGCTTTGGCCAATTGAGATCCACTCACATCTTCTAAGTTCTTATTATCATCTTGGGAGCCATTGGTTTCATCAAACTCAATATCATGAACCTCCTCAAGTATATCACTAGCCGAATTCCACACCCTATAGGCTTTGCTTGTGGTTGAGTAACCAAGTAAGAACCCTTCATCACATTTCTTGTCAAACTTCCCAAGTCTTGTGCCTTTCTTCAAGATGTAGCATTTGCACCCAAAGACTCTAAAGTATGCAATGTTGGGCTTTCTTCCATTCAAAAGTTCATATGGTGTCTTCTCCATCATTGGGTGACAATACAACCGGTTGCTAGAGTAGCAAGCGGTGTTGATAGCTTCGGCCCAAAAGGATTGACTCACATTGTACTCACTAAGCATAGACCTTGCCATATCAATCAATGTTCTATTTTTCCTCTCAACAAGGCCATTTGATTGTGGAGTGTACTTGGCCGAGAGTTGATGTTTGATACCCAATTCATCACATAGCTCCTCAACTCTTGTATTCTTGAATTCACTTCCATTATCACTTCTCACTTTCTTGATTGTAGTTTCAAACTCATTGTGACATCTCTTGACAAAGGATTTGAATGTAGCAAATGTATCACTCTTGTCATTGAGAAAGAATACCCAAGTATATCTTGTACGATCATCCACTATGACAAATCCATACTTGTTCCCTCCAATACTAGTGTAGGTTGTTGGACCAAACAAGTCCATGTGCAACAAATCAAAAGCTCTACTAGTACTCATCATGCTCTTTTTAGGATGGGTGTTTCCATCATGCTTGCCGGCTTGACAAGAGCTACAAAGTTTATCCTTCTCAAACACAACATCCTTCAAGCCTCTTACTAAGTCATGTTTGATCAATCTATTTAATTGCTTCATCCCAACATGACCAAGCCTTCTATGCCATAACCAACCCATACTTTACTTAGAGAGCAAACATGTAGACAATTGTGATTCACTAGTATTGAAATCAACTAGGTAGAGGTTCTCATATCTAAAACCTTTGAAGATCAAGTTTGAACTATCTACACTAATGATCTCAACATCATCTATTCCAAATATACACTTGAATCCAAGATCACACAATTGAGCTACCGATAGCAAATTGAAGTTCAAGCTCTCAACTAGCAAAACATTGGATATGCTCAAATCATTGGATATTGTAATCTTACCAAGACCCTGACCTTGCCTTTGCCATTATCCCCAAATGTGATACTATCAATGCCATCATTGGAGTTAGATTTGATTGATTTGAACATTCTAGAATCCCCGGTCATGTGTTGAGTGCACCCACTATCAAGAACCCAATGCCTTCCTCTGGCTTTATAATTTACCTACAAAACAAATTAGTTCCTCTTAGGTACCCATACTTGTTTGGGTCCTCCAAATTTAGTGACCAAGGATTTTGGCACCCAAATAGCCTTCTTCTTTGGGCCAACAATGGATGTGCCAACATACTTAGCCATGATACCTTTAGCACTTTTGGTAAGCATATAACATGAATCAAAGTGCATAGAGGTAGCTTTAGCAAACTTGGTTTGGCTTATGTTAAGTTTGCAATATTGGTCAACATGCCCCACTTGCTTGCATTTTGTGCAATACCGGCCATTGCTCCTCACAAAGCTAGGCTTAGGAGTTACAAAGGCCGACTTGCTCTTCTTGGGGGTATAGCCCAATCCCTCTTTGTAGTGGGAGAATCTTTGACTAGCCAAGCACTTTAGCAAGCGGGCATCTCCACCATATTCCTTACCCAAAGCATAAGTGAGTTCATTAACATCATTTTTCAATTTTTCATTTTCAACCACTAGTGTAGCATCATCCTTTGAGCTATCACTAGTAGATGTGCAAGTGGAGGTGCTACATTGTGTCTTGGTTGGTGCAACAATGATAGGAGTGAAAAATGATTCATCTAGAATATCACAAGTTACTCCAATGCTACATGAAGCAATAACCTTATCCTTGTTTTGATCAAGGAGAGAGGAGTGAGCCTTTTCAAGCTTGTGGTGAGTCCTCTCAAGCTTCTCATGGGCTTCCATTAGCCTCTCATGAGATCCATTGAGCTCCTCAAAGGATTGTTCAAGAGCCTTAAGCTTCTTGTTCAATTCTTTGCACTCCTTCCTCTTTGTCTCAAAGCAATCATAAGTTTACTTCATCATATCAACAAGTTCCTCCTTGGAGTACTCCTCTTCACCATCACTACTATCATCATCACTATCACTATCATTATTAGATTGTACCTTAGTTGGCTTAGCCAGAAGCATGATGGAGTGTCGAAGATGGATAGCTTGTTGTTGATAGCAATGCTTGCCAATGCCTTCTTCTTGGTCTTCTTCCTCTCATCATCACTAGATTCATCATCGAAGGAATCACTACTATCCCAAGTCACCATGTATGATTCACCCTTCTTCTTCTTGGTGAATGATAGCTTCTTCTCCTTCTTATCATACTTGCTCTTCTTCTTCTCATCATCATCACTATGATTGGGACAATCCGCAATCATGTGACCGGTTTGCTTGCACTTGTAGCATCTCTTCTCATATTCTTTGCTCTTGAAGTTATCTCTTCTCTTTCTAGCACCATAGCCCTTCTTCTTCATGAACTTGCCAAACTTGTGCACGAAGAGGGCCATCATCTCATCCTCAAGGTCACTAGATTCTTCATCATCACTTGACTCTTGCTTCTTAGCTTTGCCCTTGCTCTTGGATGATGAAGCCTTGAATGTTAGGCTCTTCTTCTCTTTCTTTTCTTCCTTGACCTCTTATTCTTCACTTTCCTCATTGTATTGTTCTTCGGTCATGATCTCACCAAGGACTTCATTGGGAGTGATCTTGTCCAAACCATCTCTTCTAATTATTTGCCTCAAGGTTTTGTATTTCTTGGGCAAACAACCAGGAAACCGGTTTAAGAAGTCTTCATTCTTGATCTTCTCACCCAAGCTCTTGAGATCATTGATGATCACTTGGAGCCTATGGAACATCTCCGGGATGGACTCATCATCCTTCATCTTGAAGTAAGATAGCTTGTCCTTGAGCATGTACAACTTGGCATTCTTTACCGTTGAAGTGCCTTCATAAGTATCTTCAAGTCTCTTCCACACTTCACTTTCCTTCTCAAGATCTTTGATTTTCTCAAATACTTTTGAGTCAATTCCATTGTAGATCACATTGAGAGCCATTGTATTGCATTGCCGGTTTTCTTGCTCTTTAGGTGTGGGGGCGGCTTCATCAAGAATGACAAAGTCACTTTCGGTCACACTCCACACCCTCTCATGTATTGAGCCTAGATGCATCTTCATCTTCATCTTCCTCTTCCAATAATCAAATGATGTTCCATCAAACATTGGTGGTTTGCTTCCCACATGGTTGAATGATATTTGAGCCATCACTAACACCGAAGGTTGTTAAGCCTTGATAATAGCGGTGACCACGACTCCGATACCACTTGAAAGGTCCTAGATGGCTAGAGGGGGGTGAATAGCCTAATAAAAATTCTACAAATCACTAGAGCAAAGGTTAGATAACACTTAAGCGAATCTTTTTACTCTAGCTCTACTTGGGGTGCAAAGCCACCTATCCAATGCAATTCTAGTTAACTAAGTGCTTGACAATCAATAGCAAGAACCTAAAGCACTTAGCACAAGCTAGCAAGAATAACTACTAAAGAGGCTAACTAGCAAGCTAACTAGACAAGATATGAAAGAGTAAATACAAGAGAGGAGGTGATTGCTATATCGATGCCTTGTGATGTATGGATGTCAATAGAATGAACCAATCACAATAAGAACACCAAAGAGTAGCCGAGAGACAAGATGACAATTGATTTTTCTCCCGAGGTTCACTTGGTTGCCACCAAGCTAGTCCCCGTTGTGTCGACTACTCAAGTGGTGATTCGGTGGCTAATAGGCAATGACAAGACTAGCCCACTAACTCGGGCGCCACAAGAATCGACCCAAATGAGAGTAACTCAATGACACGAGCAATCCACTAGAGTTACCCTTTGGCTCTCCGCCGAGGTGGGTACAAGCCCTCTCACAATCACTGAAGTCGGCCGCAAACAATCACCAATTGCGTCGAAGCTTCTCCACAATCGCCAAGCCGTCTAGGTGTTGGCAAACACCAAGAATAACAAGAAACCACACGGCGATGACGATGACCAAGTGTCACTAAGATGCAATGCAATGATCAATGCACTTGGATCACTCAAACTCTCACAAATATGCAACAAGAGTGAAGAGAGTGAGTTGGGGGTTATCTCAAGCAAGCACAAATGTCTCAAGTGAATATAAGGTTCAAGAGAGAGCCCTAGGAGCTGGCCACATCACTTATATAGCCATCCAAACCGAGCTAGCCGTTTTGCCCCTTTACACAGCTTCCTGCGTCGGTCCGGACCAACACATGTGCGTCCGGACCTTCCTTCCATTTGAATTCGGTCGTTAGCGCCTTCACTGTGGTCGACGTGTCACCTCTGGACGCGTGCAACAGTGGTGTCCGAACCCTGTTTCTTCTACGTCCGGACCCTCCTTCAAAGAGAGTCCGGAGAGCACCCTCTCTCCGGACCCGCGTCCAGTGTCCATGGTCCCGACCATGCTTTGCGTCTGGATCATCTGAACAGAGGAGTCCAGTGAGCGCAGGACTCCGGACTCGCAACCGGAGTCAGCGTCCGGACCATATTTAGCGTCCGGACCTCCTGTCCAGAGAAGCCGGGTCTAGGGTTTGCAATCGGACGCATGTCCATTGGTCCGGTCGGCCTCTGCCCTACGTCTGGACCTTGCATCCGGAGCCTCTCTGAGTGGCAAACCGAGCCACTTCTTCTTCTCCAAGCTTCCATGTGTTAGCTTTTACAATATAGTTCATGGATTTTAGTTCATGTTTGTGTCACTTAGGTTTGTTTTATATGGATATGCAATGCAAACCTAGTGGCACATGGTAACCGCAATCTACACGAGTTTTCCCTTCTTGATAGTACGGCTATCTATCCTAAATATGATCACACTCTCTATAGTGTATTGATCACTAAACCAAAAATGACCCTATGGATATACCTTTTCCTTGGGTCCATTTTGTTTTTCTCTTTCTTCTTTTCCTTAGTCATGGAGCACTTGATCCATCATGATCTTTCATCTATCTCCATGTCTTAAGGTGAACCGCCCTATCTTGATCATACACTTAGTTCAAGGGTTATTCCATAGGTTTCATTTATTACTCAAAACCAAACATGGGCTTTCACTCTTGAGTGGTTAATTGGCTTGTGTAGCCTTGTTAGTCACATTGCTTAGTTTGTGTAGCTAAGTAAGTGGAGCTCTCTACTTGACTTGTGTAGTCTTGCTAGAGAGCATTGCTAGTGAGCTTAGGTGCTTTGTGCTTTGCTTACTAGTATGTGTAGGAGCTCCCGGTGTGCTTAAAGTACTAGTTGCTTATGTTTGTGTGACCTTGCAACCTAGACTTGTTTAGGTGAGCTTCCTAGCTTGGCACATTAGTAAGCCCAATTAGTATATTTTGCTAGGTGCTAAAGTTATAGATAACGGGGTGTAGTCTTGGCTAGACCGATAGTTTTAATTCTGCAATAGTTTCGGTTAGCCAAAGTGATTAAGTTTTAGAAAAGACTATTCACCCCCCCCCCCTCTAGTCCGCCATCTCTACCCTACAGCGGTGTGTCGTGGTGACAACCAAGTTTTGGGAGTCGAATGTGCACTTTGAAAGTATCGGGACTTGGATGAGAGTTGTGTCAATTTGAGGATCGCCACTGAAATTTACTCTTATTTCACAATTATCTAAAACAACCAATTTTAAATCCTACAAATTTTATTCTTTTCTATAAACTTGGTCAAAGTTAGTATACCTTAACTTAGAACAAAACTAGATCCCTAATATTTCAGAATAGAGTGAGTATACCATAATGACAAATAAGGTTCAAGAAAATGCTAGGTGGCGCTAGCATATTGATTAGCGTCTAGGAAGAGTAAACATAGATTAAACGTGATTAAACATGCGTTTGTGTTTTTTTATTTTTGTGTTGCTGAGAACCAAGATAGTAGTAAGAGATTAGCATTTAGCAGCATAGTTCAATACAAAGTTACTGGCCAAAGCAATTAAAGGTATATATAGAGAACAAAGTTACGCATTAAGGAGGTAGAACACAGCCAGCCACTAAAGCCTAACCCTAATCCAATTCATCAATCTTCAATCAGCATGTAGACATTTGGCATTGAACTTGTAGAAAAAAGAGAAGAACAGGGAGGGATCCGAATATGGGTGAACTTGGATTGCGGCAACCATGCAAAGGAGGAGCGTGGGGCGAGGACACTGTGGGCCTGTACCAGTTGTGGTTGCAACTTGAGCTCAGGATGCACCAATGGCTGGATCTAGGTCTAGAGCCTAGCGAGCGGCCATAGTGTGAAGAAAAGAGGCTCTCCGGCGTGGATGCGCATACCACCCACCAACGCTTCCACATGGTGTTTAATTGGACACGCAAGGCATAAAATGAGGCATTGGGACTTCGTTTAGCGCTTAAGCACGATTAAACACATGTTTAACTATGTTTTTTGAACCTTGATGACAAATAGGCTAATTTAGGGATTCTTTGCATCCCATGGACTTAAAAAAATAGCCATAGTCCATCCAAACATGAGGGTAATAGATGGATTAATAAGTCCCCAACTAGTTGTTTGGCAACTAATTGGCCTAACTAGCTAATTGAGGGCTAATAGGAGCAACCAATTGAGAAAACTCTAGAATGCTCCTGCATATCTTACTCTATCCGTAGTTGTCTTTCTCCTCCCCATCCTCCAAGCATCCACATGAGACGTCCAACTTGCCCTTGGAAGCTGTCACACCCCTCCACCTAGGCCTCCGGTACCGGCCCTCATCCAACCCCACCACTGAAAGGTCTAGGAATGGCTAGAGGGGGGGGTGAATAGCCTATTTAAAAAAAATCTACAACAACACTAGACAAATGATTAGTAAATCACACGGCGTAAAGCAAGTTTGCGCTAGCACTACGGTTAGGCAAGCCACCTACCACAATTCTAGTAACTAGCAAGAGATATACTATAGCACACAACCAAGCTAGCTAACTAGAGAGCTATAAACAAACTACACAAGACTAGAGAGCGAAGATACTCTAGTATGCAAGAAAGTAATGAATGTAATGCAAGAGCTAGAGTTAGAGAGGTTATACCGCTGCAGAGAGAAGTGCCAATAGATAACCAATCAATCAATAAGCACAATGAGGATCCTCAGTAGAGAAACAATGAGACACAATATTTTTTACCGAGGTTCACTTGTTTGCCAACAAGCTACTCCTCATTGTAGCGATACACCTACTTGGAGGTTCACGTGTTAATTGGCATCACACACCAAACCCATCACCGGGTGCCACAAAACCAACACAAGATAGGGATCCACAAGCTACGAGCAATCCACTAAATTAAAGATACCTTTCGCGAACTCCCGCGGGGAAGGTTCAAGAACCCCTCACAAATCCACCGATCTGAGCTAGAGACAATCACCTTCCTCCACTCAACAATCCTCGTCGCACCAAGCCATCTAGGAGTTGGCAAACTCCAAGAATAACAAGAGCTCCCGCGATGATGACGATCACCAAGTGCCACTAGTATGCAATCAATAGATCAATGCACTTGGTTCACTCAATCTCTCATGAAATTAGCAATTCTATCAAGAGAATGAGTGGTGGAGGCTCTCACAAGCTAGCACAAGTGTGTGAGTGATGAGAATGTGCAAGAGAGACCCCCAAGGGTCGGCCAAACAAGTATATATAGCTCCCTCAAAGAAACTAGTCGTTTAGCCCCCAAACTTCACTTCCTGCGCGTACTCCGGACGCTAGAAACACAGGGGGTTCGGACCTTCAGCCACGTCCGGACCCTTCACCACCACAGAGCCAAAGCCTCTGTCTCCACTCCGGACGCGCGGAACACGTCGTCCGGACCAATGGTTGTGCGTCCGGTCGCCTGTCCTTTTGAATTTTCCCGTTGGCGCACTCACCGTTGCTCACCACGTGTCTCTTGACACAAGGAATAGTACGACTCCGGACCATCACACTGTATCGTCCGGACTTATCACAGAAACTTCCCGAGAGCTCCTCCACTCTGGACATCGCGTCCGAAGTCACCTGTCCAGACACACAACATCGTCCGGACTCAACACAGAGAGCTCCAAGTGCTCTGGACCCTGTCCGGACCTCCTACTCCGGACGACAAACAACGCCCGGACACACTGTTGCCAGACAAGCTGCCCTAAGGGTTTGCCTCCGGACGCGCACGCGTTAGTCCGGACCACACAAGCCCTAGCGTCCGAACTCAACGTCCGAACTACCTTCTTCTGCCAAAACAACCTCCAACTTCTTTCCAAGCTTCCAAGGCTAACACTAAGTGATCCCAACACTTGTGCACAAGTGTTAGCTTTTAGTTCATGTTTTCTTGGAATTAAGTTGGTTCTTTTCACTAGTTCATTTGATTTTAATGCAATGCATATGAACCTAGTGGCACATGATAACCACAATCATTCACAAGAGCTCCCTCCTTGATAGTACGGCTATTTATCCTAAATGTGATCACACTCTCTATAGTGTCTTGATCACCAAACCGAAAAGGATTCCTATATCACCTTTGCCTTGAATCTCTTTTCCATTTCCTCCACCATGCTAGAGCTTATGCCATGATCACCTTGATCCATCTAGCTCCATCACATGACATGTACCAACCCATCTCATGATGTTCACTTAGAGATCAAAGGTTAGTACTTAGGTAGGTTTCATCAATTACTCAAAACCAAACACACACGGGATCTCAACCACTTCGTGCAGCCACCGCCACAAAATTTCTCCAATAGTCGTTGTGACCCTTTGGCTTGGCCTCCCATGTGTGGTCTGTCCGGCTAGCCCACGACTTGGAGAACTTAACAACCAAGCAATGGACAACCTCCGCCTCTGCCATGGCTCACCTCTGACCTATTATGGTCCTCTTAGACTTGGCCTCACTGTGGCTCAACCCTGCCCCCGTCGTCACCAAACTCGAGGCCTGCTATGGCCTACCTATCGCACAACCGTCACTATGGCCGACCTCTATCATGGCCTACCCTGTCATCTGACCATGCCTTGTCAAGAGAAGGGAACAACCACCTTGCGGTGGAAGCTCTGGTTGTCTCCTCAGGGCTAATCGAGTGGAAGAATGGGAGGAGAGTGAAAAAGTTAAGGGTTACTCTTTTCTATTTAAAGTTATGTATGAAGATATTAGTTGGATATCCAAACAAGTATCAGCTACTCCCTCCGTCCCAAATTATAAGACGTTCTAAGAATCTTGGAGAGTCAAACTATCTCAAGTTTGACCAATGATTATAGAGAAAACTATAAAGATTTATGATATCAAATAAATATACTATGAAAATATAACTGATAACGAATCTAATGATGCTTAGTTGATATCATAAATGTTATTATATTGTTATATAAGTTTGGTCAAGCTTGAGATAGAGTTTGACTTTCCAAAATTGTTGGGATGTCTTATAATTTGGGATGGAAGAAGTAGTATATATCTAATTCTGCTCCATTCAAACAAGCTCTCATGTGGTCGATATGCAAACCAAATGTCCACCCCGAATCAGCGAGACGACAGTCCAGGTTTGTAAGCCACTCATGTGGTGGAGTTGCTCATGCTCCTAATTAAGGCCCTATTTAACTAGGCTCATTTGGACTCCTCACTGGAGTACTGGAGAAGCCAGAGCCAGAGAAACCATAAATCATAGCTTCTCCTGGCTCCACGTTTATTTCGTGAAGAGAGAGAGAAAATAACTTTTACAAACAATGCTGCTACAAAGATAGCAAATATAGGAGTAGCCCGAAGCACAAGATGCCATGCAAAACAGACCTTTGAGTTTGGTCTGGTTCTAGGCATCTAAACGTATTTCAGTATTTGGTTCCCTATGTCTGTTTTATTTTCTCATGTTTTTAGTGATTGGCTCATATTTGGTTCCCTATATAACATCAACTTGTTTAGTTTGACCTGCCTTAGTAGTACTATATATTGGTACCTCCAGTAGCAGCTAGCAACCATTCGAAATGAAAATAAAGGAGCCAAAATTTGTAGTACTCTACTGATGTGTTTGGTCCTTATTTCTTTAGAACAGACTAATCAATAATACTAGTAGCTTCTTGTGCGGTAATGACAACTAAATAATATAAACCGTGAAAAGCTGTATCCATTAATCCATCTCATCTATCAGCCGCGCGCCCCTAGCTTGCACTGGAAAGATGGCAGCAATTAACCAGCCAAACATTATTTAAGGAGACAATTACTACTAATATATCGATCGTTAGTATTTAATCCATTTATTAAGCACGAGCTAGGCCAGTCTAGTCATAATAATTAACGAGACCGTAATGACGCGCCAACCCTAATTAAGTTAACGACATCTATTAATTATAGACAGATGATAGTATTGATTCGGTCACGTAGGAAGGAGTATTTAATAATGTATAAGAGTATATATAGGACTACCTATATTTAGAGGTACGTATCTTTGTAGGAGTGTATATACGGTGTAGTACGTAGTAGTAGCAGTAGTACGTTTCTCTAATAATGGAGATCGAAGTATGGCCCTGAAAGAGACCACGTCGACGTTTTGTGTAGTTGTCCTGTCAGCTACTAACCCAAAATTAGTACTCCACTTGCTCTTAGTTTATCTCCAGTTGAATTAACCCATTCCTTAATTAATTGCCCGCACTTTACCTGCACACTTTTATTCGGCCACCACCACTAGTAGTAGGCTTTTTATTTCCCGGGCAAATGGGCAATTGCAAACGTCGTAACAGACGTCGCTCCGGGCAGCGTAGTAGTACTGGTTATTAGTTGAGCTGTCACACTCCAACTACTAGGCAGCCACTACTAAAACCGCGCCCCTCCTCCTCCGCTTCTCTCTCACTCGTCGTCGTCGTCCTCCTCCACCGCTCTCGTCTCATCGCAGCTGCCGGCAGAAGCTCCTATCTCACTATACCTGGCTATAGCGCCTAGCTCGCACTAGTAGCCAAGCCAAGCCCAAGAAACTTCCAGAGTTCCGCACGTGCGTGCGTACACGCCGATCGCCCAGCAGCTCGCCATTGCTCCACCACCAGTATCCAATGCCGGAGGGAGAGGTGTCGAGCCCGGCGTCGTCGGGGGTCACGTCATCCTCACCGCCGCCATCGCCGACGGCGGCGAGGCGCCGCGGAGGCGGGGGAGCAGCGGATCATCAGAAGCGGCGGGCGCGGGCGGAGCCGGACACGGACGGCGGGAGGCACCCGTCGTACCGCGGCGTCCGGATGCGGGCGTGGGGGAAGTGGGTGTCGGAGATCCGCGAGCCGCGCAAGAAGTCGCGCATCTGGCTCGGCACGTTCCCGACGCCCGAGATGGCGGCGCGCGCGCACGACGCCGCCGCTCTCGTCGTCAAGGGCCCCTCCGCGGTGCTCAACTTCCCGGACATGGCCGCCGCGCTCCCAAGGCCGGCCTCCGCGTCCCCGCGCGACGTCCAGGCCGCCGCAGCGCGCGCCGCGGCCATGGAGCCCCCCGCGCTGCTGCTTCCAGCTCCTGCAGATTGGCATCATGGACGACCCGCGGAAGCCGCCGCATTGCAGCTGCAGCCTGCCGCTCCGGCGGCGGCGGCGGCCGGGCAGCAGCAGCTGATGCAGGACGAGGAGGAGGAGCTGGAGGCGATCGTGGAGCTCCCGCCGCTGGACTACGAGGACTACGTCGTCACCACGTTCGGCGCCACCACGCCGCCCTGCTTGTCGTCCTTCTTCCACGACGTCGCGACGCCGTGGTGCGACGACGCGGTGTGGGTCGACGCCGCCGCCGCTGCTGCCGGCGGAGGCTACGACGTGGCGGCGGAGCACGACGACCTGTTCGGGCTGCTGGACGACGATCACGGGTGGGCGCAGTCGGTTGGTGCCCTCCTGTGGAACTTGTGATCGCTTCTCCTGCTAATCAACTAGTAGTACTACTACTCTGTGTAATTAACTCCTGTTAAATGTTAATCTCCCTCGAACGATCTCCTTTTTATGATCCAGTTCTCCGCAGAATCTGCAGGTAGCAACAAAACTGCAGGTATAGAGTAGTAGTAGTGTTTACTACAGTAATATAGCTCAACAAAACTGAAAAAAAAGGGTTGCAACTTGCCGCTGCAGTACGTACGGTTGAGTGGTGCCCGTCGTTTTTCTTCTTCCCGGCGTACGGTCTTTTCGTTGCCTTTTTGGTCGGTTTTGGGACGCATGCATGTCTTGTGAATTTGTCTCTATTTCTCCTACCTTTTTTGTTTTTTTTTTCAAAGGGCGTTGCTACCTTTTATTGGCCTGCCTTGATCAATAAATAAAGATGTAAGTAGATGCATGCATCGTTGGTTTAATTCCAGGGTTTGCTTGGCAATTTCAAGTCTTGTGTTAGGAAATGAAGCTGGTAGAAATGGCGGCTTGTACTTGCCATTAATGGCCCTGCATGCTTGGCCTCTTACGTACTGTACCCAGGTCATGTAAAGGAAAGCAGCGCAGCTAGCGAGCTTCAAAGTGGAAAATGTACGAGGTACCGTGCGGTCGAGTTAGTACTTGTCGTACTACGGCTACCTTTTCCTTTGTAACTCCAAAGTTAATTACGCCTAACCACTCAGTTTTGCTGCACTGTTTGAGCAAGTACCCTTGTGTTTATTTATGCCAAGGCCCTGTTTAGTTCCCTTCAAAATTTCAAATTTTCTATCACATTGAATCTTTATTGAATCTTTGAACGTATGCATGTAGTATTAAATATAGATAAAAACTATAACTAATTACACAGTTCATCTGTAATTTGTGAGATAAATCTTTTGAATCTAGTCACTCCATGATTGAATAATAATTACCACATACAAACGAAAGTGCTACAGTATTAAAATTTCAAATTCTTTTGGATCTAAACAAGGTCCAAGAAGAAGAAGAAGAAGAAGAAGAAGAAGAAGGCACAATTAAGGAACCACCACCACAAGGTACACATTTGGTATCCGTACATTGTTGAAAGGGGCTAACTAGGCGCAGCTGGAAGAAGGAAGATACAGTGACCTGCATGCAAAATGGTCCAATCCAACGACTTCCTTCATGGTGCTGAAGATCGATGCTGTTGCCATATATAGTACTATATATTCGTATAAACATGCATGTCAAATTAAACACACATGGCCATGCCCGCCATCCATGCATGGACAAATCCATCGTTTGTTGTTTTCCTCTCCCCTTCGGTTCTGGGGTTTTTCCTCTTGACAGCATATATAGCAGCGTGTCTCCTGCACTGCACGGATCATTTAACACCACACTTGTGGTTGGGAGTGCTGGGAAGAAGATCTTATGAATAATATAAGATATGATGATCATCAGTGTGCGCAGCGCGTCTAGTAGGCCGGAGCCGGATGCAATGCCTCTGCCCTCTGCCTGGCCTCCCTCGCCTCTGCGACCAGTCCAAGTCCAAGGTCCTCCTGATCGATGCTCTGCTCCACCTCCAATCCAAGTCGGGGCGGGGCGGGGCTCCTCCTTTCCTCTCTGCATGCAGCCTTGTCTGTACTGTTGGCATCGCTATCCCTTTCTGACAGTCTTTCGTTTCGCACGGACCGGTCCATATCGTCTCTATTTCTATTAGCTTGCGTCAGGACCAGCCTACGAAACAAAGACGACGGGTCTGTTTAGTTCTCCCAACTTTCTATCACATCCTCATCATATCGAATTCTTATTCACCGTCACATCAAAATACAAAATACCGACACATATATGAAGTATAAAATATAGATAAAATAAAAAACTAATTGTACAATTTTGTTGTACTTTGCTTGACGAACATTTTAAGCCTAATTAATCAATGTTTGGATAATTATTACTAAATAAAAACAAAATTACTATAGTGTGACATGATAAGTGCTACATGATTTTTTTTCACTCCATTTCCAACAGCCGACATCTCACATCTCTGTACTTGCAAAAGCCGGCCTTCGATCGAACGTGTGGGTAAAAAGGAGAAAAAAAAGACGATCGGATGAAAATGGTGCCAAGACAAGCATTTTCAGGTCAGGACTCATGACTGGCCGAATCAGGGGCTCAGGGCCATGCGTCGTGACATGCATGGATGCGGCGACCTTGCACAGTATTCCTATTGATTCCTGCCAGCTATGCAGAATTGCAGCAGGGGAACAAGCTCTAGAAAGCAGTACTCCTTTGTTCTTTGGGAATACTGCACGTGCGTGTGTTGGACATGCTGTTGTTTCGCCAATAGTACTAGCCACTGGTTGTACATGAGGGCCACCCTAAGACGAAAGTCTAATAATTAATAGAGTCTGTCTATTAGTCAAGCTGTAAAAGCTAATCTATACAATAATAGTCTTCTAGAAATTTTTGCTGTGATTTTTATTAGTGGCCAGGCCTGCCAATGCCTATGCTGTAGTGCCTAATTTGGTGGTTCCATGAGAGTCAAGATATTCACTCTCCTCTCTTTACTCATATATATATAGCAATTGCTTGGCTATATGTCAAAAATTATACTCGCTCTAACAAGATAGCTTGGAGCTACCTTCTAGTTTAGGGCATCCTCAACCGGAGATGCAAATTGTCAGGCGAGGTTATCTTTAGAAATAATAAAAGAATATGTGAGTGTTGAGCCATGTATACAGGTTAAGAGAAAAGCTTTCCTAGGAGACATGTGAGACTAGTTATTGCGTGCTCGCTAGCGTGTTGCTTTCTCCCTTCTACGTCCAATGGGATTGTACTTGAGCTTGCTATTTGATCCTTTGTTGGTGGGAACACCCTTACATGGAGAAGAGAAGGAGCAAAAAAAAAAGAACTAGCTAACGAGAGAACAATAGATAGTCTCACACAAAATTTGATAGGTCACTCTCACTACTCATGTTTCCATGCTTGGGTGTTATATTACTTTTTTGTGTTTCTTCTTTCTTCTCTCTCGTACACATCAGCTAGTTATTTGGAAGGCTTGTTGCAGACGCCCTGAGGAGGCACACAAAAAACATGATGAGCGATTGACATCATGATGATGAATTTTTGTTATGTTTCATGATTTGTTGTGTTTTTTATGTTTAATGGAACAAAGCTTTACTGGATAATAAGTTGCCAAAAAGAAGTTAGAAAGAGATATCTTGTCCATTATGCATCGTCAAATATAGTCATTGTAGTGGTTAACGGCGACACAATCCAAGCAAACAAGAGGGTCATGGATAGAGGACAAAGAGGGCTTATATAAGAGCATCATCCCCTAGAAGTCTATATTTGTGGTCTTCTGTTATTAGTAGTGTAGGTTCTCCTCTCCCAATAGATTATGAATACATTCAAATTAGACATGTGAGATAGAGTGGATCACCTACATTTGAGAAAATTTGAGGGGGGAGGGGTTTGATTTTAAGTTGTTGCTTGAAACATTTAGGTATTGGGGATAGGATGAGTAATATGTTGAAGTAAGATCACAAGCCATTATATTGCATATTTTTGGTATATAATGATATAAGTAATTTGTTCTAGATGCTCCAACACCCTACAACTTCTTTGCAATGACCTTTCTGTCAATAGACACCTCAACCCTCTCGACGCATCTCCACCCCATCACTACTAAAGTATAGAATATTTAGTCACTGCCAGTTCATGGATACAACCAGAGTGATAGGGAGGATTTCTTTACCTGATCTATCCCTATTGATGGATGGAAACAATTGGCAATAAAAGTCCACCCACCACTGCTTGTTCACAGTAAGAACCGATAGTGATACATTGAGCGAACAAAAAAATTTCACCTCACTAGATTTAATATTACATCCATCCATAAGCTCATCTCTCTTATCCTCTCCTTCTTCACCAACATTTGGGCTATCTCATCTCATGATCTCTCTCCCTCTATCTAGTAGCTGAGAGTTCCTATGTGATTTTGGTAATTGAGTGACAACTTAGGTGAACTAATATGTGTCTAAGTGATATATACACAGGAGCTTAGTTCACATGTGATTGTGTGATGAAGGAGCTTAATTGCACATGAGACATGACATGGAGTCATGTGATCAAGGTGGAGAAGATCAAGATGAGGCTTGGCTTGATGGACCGGTTGCATGTGTGAAGGGAAAGTGAGTGATGCTTGTCGCCGATGGACCGATGCAACGGTGAAGAGCATGTGAGGTCAAGATCGATGAACCAATACGATCATGTGATGATATGAAGTGGATCATATCATTTGGTGATAGGATGGTGCATGTGTTGCATCAACATTGGAGAAGGAGATGGAATGGAATCCGCAAGGCAAAGGTATAACCATAGGGCATTTCATTTTACCGGTCATAGGTGTGTAGAGAAGTATATGACCGGGTTTAGGATAGATGGCCGTACTATCAAGAGGGGCAAACTTGTTTGCATATCGGTCATCTAGTGCCACATGAGCGATCTAACATTGCGATGCATTAGGATCGAGTGGTGCGGTAAGAGCAAGTGAAAATGCTTTGAAAATGTTGTGAAAATGCTAACACACATGCACAAGGTGAAGAACACATTTGTGTTAACACATGAGAAGCAAAGGAAGAAATGCGGAGGAGTCTCTGCCGAAAACCGAGCTCCGGATGCTAGGGTGCTTGAGGTCCAGACTATTGGAAAATGCGTCCGGAGGCAAACCCTAGGTTTCGCCCAGACTGTGAGCTCCGGACGCTGGGGCTTGGGCGGTCCGGACCAATCGGTGTGCGTTCGGTCGCCTGCCCCCTTGACTGTGCTGAGGTGACCGAGGATGTTCGGACACTGTTCGTCGTCCGGACGAAGGCTCCGGACTTGCGTCCGGAGGTGCTGCGTGCTCTTGAGAGCTCTCGGGTACACTCGGGGTGTCGGGAAATATATTTCCGGACCCTGAGAACAGTGGATCCGGACCCTATGAACAGTAGCGTCCGGAGACGCGTGTCGGCGCGAGGTGAAGGCGCCAACAGATCTTTCAAACAATAAGAAGGGTCCGTACGCATGCGGCATGGTCCGAACCTACACTATTGGGTGCATCCGGACCTTCTAGCTTGTGTAGCATAGAAGTAGCTCTTGACTGGCTAATTGGCTTATGTAGTCTTGTTAGTCACATTGTTTAGTTTGTGTAGCTAAGTAAGTTGAGCTCTCTATTTAACTTGTGTAGTCTTGCTAGAGAGCATTGCTAGTGAGCTTAGGTGCTTTGTGCTTTGCTTACTAGCATGTGTAGGAGCTCCCGGTTTTCTTAGAGTACTAGTTGCTTAGGTTTGTGTGACCTTGCAACCTAGACTTATTTAGGTGAGCTTCCTAGCTTGGCACCTTAGTTATCATAATAGACATACTTTGCTAGGTGCTAGAGTTATAGTTAGAGGGGTGTAGTCTTGGCTAGACCGATAGTTTTAATTCCGCATTTGATTCGGTTAGCCGGAGCGTTTAAGTTGTAGAAAAGACTATTCACCCCCCTCTAGTCCGTCATCTCGACCCTACAGTAGCTCTAAGAGTTGTTGGAGAGCAACACATGTGAAAAGGATAAAGATGGCTAAAGGGGTGTGATTGACCTATTTAAAATTTTCTACAAATAATGAAATAAATAACATTAGGAAAAGGAGGGACCTAATAAATATTGCAAAAACCTAGTGTGGCAAGCTTAAGCAAGAGCACTCCTATGAAATATTCTAGTGCGCAAGAGGATAAACAAAAACTAGAGAGAAGCATAGGTAGGGCGCTAAGAAACAAAAAAGCATAAGTAAATAACAATTATAGATTCCGCAAACCACAAGTAGATTATGACACAAGATATACCCTAAGGTTTGGTGAACTATTGGTCACCTACGTCCTTGTTGAGGTGAGTCCAAGGATTCTAGGTCATCCTCTAGCTCAACTAACCCTAAAGAGGACTCCATGTGAGCGCTAGATTATTGATGGGGACATGGTTCCCAATCTAGCTTCTGTTAGACTCAAGATAACTATCATTATGGCGGAGATTCACACATCGATCCGGCTTCAGATCGAAAGACTCGATCCCCTGCAATCTTAGCACCATAACTCCTCTAGTTATCGACCAACCTCACCCCGACAACTAATCTCTGCCTATGAAACAAAGAACACAAGCTAGAACATGAAAGAAAACAACCAAATTAAAGATGAATGTTTAATTGAGCAAACGACAAAACAGTTCTTGACATATTAATCTATGCAAAAAAAACAAACCTAACATAGGCATCAACTATTGAATATATAGTTTAAGGGACATCTAAGGATCCCTATTCACATCCATAAGATGACCTAACATGTTACAAGGCCCAACAGACCAAAGAGATGGTGACGTAGTGCCGAGACAGATTATGGATATCAACTTGTTTGGACGTTTCCCACTGATTCCGAAGAAATTTTAATGTAGGATCACTTGCATTGGTTTCCTTATTAAATTGTATTTCCATTCATATGTGTTTCGTCAAAAATAGATTCCAGATACGTCATGAGTGGCCAGTTTAAGGCAGACTGGTCCTGGATACCGAGGCTGACTCAAAGTCATATTGGACTAGAACTCTAGCTTGTGTTGGATGCCCTTGATGCACCTCCCAGCCTTCTCCAACGAACCATAGCACTTCTTGGCCTTCTCCATTATTCCTAAGCATGATAACATCATTATGTAGTAACCTATTCTCCAATATATGAAAAGGATCGCTTAAGAATAAGCTCATCTCTAAATTGAGTTGTCACATTCGTGATCAGATCATTGGACCTTGCATAACTGTTGTTGGAGGATCATCGGTTGTCTTAGAAGGAGTGGTGTCCTCATCATCCTCCCCCTCTTTAAGTGGAGTCGTCCATGGCTCAAGCTTATCTTCTTCTCGCAAGTATGGCCTCATATTTGCAATGTTAAATATAGGACTAACTTTGAACTCAAGTGAAAACTAAAGTTTATATGCATCATCATTTATTTCTAAGTTATCTTAAAAGGACCGACAGCTCTTGGGATTAATTTAGACTTATACAGCGCTGGAAATCTATCCTTTCTTAAGTGCAACCAAACCAAATCACTCAATTCAAGTATAAATTCTTTTCTACCCTCACTACTAGCAATTCTATATTTTTCATCCATAATTTCAATGTTTGCCTTAGTTGTTTCATGCAACTTAAAAATAAAATCAGCAAGCTCTTTTGCATCACTGTGTGCTCTCTCAGTGGTAAGTAATGGTAAAAGATCAATAGGAGCATGGGGGTTAAATCCATACACTACTTGAAAGGGACTTACCTTGGTGATGGAGTGTGCATCACTATTATATGCAAATTCTACATGCGTAAAACACTCTTCCTACATCCTCAAACTGTGCTTCAAGATTGCCTCAACATAGTGGACAATGTTCTATTCAAAATCCTAGTTTGTCCATTTGTTTGGGATGACAAGTTGTAGACAACAGTTTTGTCCCTAATTTATTCCACAAGATGCGTCAAAAATTACTCAAATTTTACATCACGATCTGAAACAATAGTAGAAGGCATATCATGCAAGCGGACAATTTCTTGAAAGAACAAATCAGCAATATAAACAACATCATCGCTTTTATGAAAAGAAATAAAATGTGTCATCTTATAAAAAACGATCAACCACCACAAAAATACTATCCCTCCCTTGCTTAGTCCTTAAAATCCCAAAATAAAATCCATAGATATATTAGCCTAAGGAATAAAAGGAACAAGAACAGACATATACTAACATGGTTTGCCTAAATTGAGCCTATGACCATATAAGAGCACAACCTCTTAAGTTATGGTTCTATTTTTTACTTGCTTGACCTTTAAGTCCGCGAATTGAAAACCTAATCGGTTTAGATTGTGATTGGAACATGAGACCATGTAAGACTTCTTTTATGGTTCTCTTTTTTTGTACTTGCTTGTCCTTTTAAATTAAGTCAGCAAATTGAAAACCTAGCCGCGGTTTAATTAGATCTTAATTGCAACATGAGACTATGCAAGAATTTCCTATATAAATGACATATTGACCTCGTCCGAAAAGACATTTATTCGGGTTAACATTTTTCTTCTTTTCAGTTGTTGTGCAGAGTCTCTCCTTCCCGAACACATGCATGCACCAGTGCTATTATCCTCCACCGGCAGAGTGTGACTAATAAGATTTTTGGAAAGCGCCTTCGCTCGATTGCTTGCGGCCTCCTTGGTCGCTTTGTCTACTATCCATGCCAGTCCGTGTGCCGCGTACTACTGTCGTCTCCACGGCCGGCTGCTTGGACCCATTTTCACCAACATCGTAAAAATGTCGTCACTCTTCTAGAGGCGACAACACTTCACCACCAGCCACACTGCTTCTTCATGTGCCGACAAGAAGTACGTACATATGCTATTTTAATATGTCTGCTGGTGGTTGTTTATTACTTCTGTTTTAATTCATATACTGTTCGGTTCAAAGCTAGCATGTTATATATAGTTACATACTAGTATCTATGTTTGCAATGATTTTTGTTTCAAATTATCCACGAACTTTTCTAATTATTCAACACTAATTAGAGCAAACATATTATTTGTAGTTTAATTTTGCAGCTAGCTAGCGCTGGTTTGCTGAACTCATGCGAGTTTTTTCCTAGCTAGGTGTGTTAGTACGCCTCAATCTCAGAAAGGGCTCGTAATATATGGAGCCATCCCCGTCGATATTGCCAGGACGATCGATCGATCCATCGCAATCGATCTCTCGTCCGGTCTATAGAGTTATTAGAAATAATAAAGCTCGCAGACGCCGCGCTGTTGATTCGGTTTGGAGCACAGGGGGCGTGCATGCAGGCAGGCCAGCAGCTAGATCCATGCACAGGACACTGAGAGCTCAGCTCAGCATCAGTTCCACAGTGAGAAACAGACGTTGCCCTTGCCCACGCACGCATGACTCGTGTTAGCAGGCCCAGCAAACGTACTGTATGCCTGCAGGTCGTTGGCAAGCGTCGATCTGTTACATCGATCGTGTCACATTGATGTCGTCTCGGTATAACTAATGTTCCACTGCAATGTTCGTTGATGAAACCTTAGATCTGTGGTAGTTTCATTTGTACGCCGCCGTGTATATATTTTGTATGACACGATAATGTTTGGAACTCTCTCTTGTTATGATTACCAACTCTTTATTTATGAGTCATTTAAATGTCTATGAGTTATTTAAATATCTATGAACCGCAGAGAGGCTGTGTTTTTTCTAAGTTTTATTTTATTCTAGATGATATGACAGTCTTGAAAACAATATCAATTGCAATCAAAACTGATATAGTGTAACTATAGCTTGCATTGTCAAACCAAACTCCTGGCACTACTACACAAAGCCTAATCAGTGTCGGTTCAAAATCCTCCATCACTGTCAGATTTTGAACCGGCACAACCACTTCGACAGTGATGAGGTGATGACATCACTGTCGGTTATGCCAAACCGGCAGTGATGCTCCTCGTAACTGCCGGTTCGTTACAAACCGACAGTGATGGATGTCCTAAAAAAATTGTGTTTTAAAAATAGAAAAAAAAATTTAAATTCTGGGAGATCGAGCCCCACTAGCAAGTCACACATTTTTCGCGTAAAATCACGAACGCGCTCTGGAGGGGATTCAAACCTCAGACCTCAGCCTCGCGCGATACCTCCTCTACCACTACACCCATGACTCACTTATGTCGAGATTTGGTTTTAGTTCAGCTGATTCTATACTAAACCGAATGTAAATTGATTGGTTAAGGGACTAAACGAATTTAAATGAAAAGGTTGTAAACTACAAAGTTTCATAACTTTTCGAGATCTACAACTTTCATGTAGCAAGTTTTTCCATCTGAGGTCGTTTACAAATTTTTGAATTTCAAATTTGACATATTCGAACGTATTTTTCGATGACAAGATGATTTCAAATAAAAAAGTTGTCAACTACAAAGTTTCATAACTTTTCCAGATCTACAATTTTCATGTAGAAAGTTTTTCCATCCGATGTCGTTTACAAAATAAAAAAAAATCAGTGTACAGGTCCATCAGTGTCGGTTCGTGGCTGGAACCGACAGTGAAGCTCCTCATCAGTGCCGGTTCGTGGCTGGAACCGGTAGTGAAAGTGTCCAGGTTATCACTGCCGGTTCCAGCCACGAACCGGCACTGATGAGGAGCTTCATTGCCGGTTCCGGCCACGAACCGACAGTGAAAGGGCAGAGACGCTGCACTTATTTATCCAACCATGAACCGGCAGTGATGAGCGGTTTAGCCACGAACCGGCAGTGAAGATTCATCATTGTCGATTTTGCCAGACCCGACAGTGATGGGCCGACAGTGATGTTGAAATCTGTAGTAGTGTGCGTTGGCTCCCATGCTGCAGCGTAAACTAGAATAGTAGCAAGTATTAAAATTTTGAGGATCAATTTATTATGTATAGCTAATAAATTTTCTTATCTTTACTCTTCCTATATATTCATTTAAGTATAAGTTAAAATCTATTTCACCTTAATATAAATTAGATCAACGACTCTACGGGTCTTTACTATGTGGGCCCTATTCATCCGCACTAATTCAGTACTACTTATCAGAGAACCAATAATACTTTTGTCTCACAACAAATCGGTATAAATCAAATTATAGCAAAACGAACAGGGTCTGTTCTCATCTTAGGTATTGCGTCTTTATGGATCTTTGGTATGTACTGCACCTTAGCGTAAGTGGTATCAGCTCTTTTTGTATTTTTTTGTGACATCATAAATCTATTTAGCTTTAACTTATGGTCATCTTAATTATTTTAAATTTTTATTCATTGAAATTCTAGTGTGTATAGCATATTTTATTCAGTTTCATTTCACATTTTATGAAAAATGGATTCTAGATCCTATCTAACTGCATTATCGATTATTATGATAGCATAAAAAGTTAGTTTCTGCCTACACTATGGCAAGATGTTGAATTCCACTACAAAGTAATTAAATGTATAATAGTACTATTTTATAAAAAATGTACTTATATATAAAAAGTAGATATCTTATGAACTAAACTGCCAATATTGATATGTTATAACTTTTTGTCAAAATGTATAAGGTTATGTAAGAACTAGAACTTGTCACTTTATCACCATGGACTATGAATAGAATTTAAAATGATTGTCCTTTTCACATCAATAAACTATAGTCATTCTAGTTTTGTTTTGAGTAATTGTAGCATTAAATACTAAATATTAGGGAAAGTTGGTTGCTGGATACTGAAAGTGATTGCTCTTTGCCGTTGAACATCTAAAACAGAGCAATTTGCTAGAGGACACTGGTTCTTGGCAAATTTACCGGAGGACGCCATGCTCAATAAAATATTTTAACAAAATAGATATAAATCATATAAGTGCCTAAAAATTATACTATAAAATATTCTATGTTCTACATGATGAGAACTATACAAAAAATATTCTTTTACACTGAAATGATCATTTTCCCTCCTTATTAGTAAACAAAGTTAACCATAGTTAATTTGTTCAAATATTCGTCAGGACACTAAAAATCTTGGAAAAATCACAAAACACGTACATCATCAAATCTTGACTATGCTAAAAATATTAGCTCAAAATAATAAAGTTTATAACGGTATATTTAACATGACTGAGTTATAGATTTATCTCCTGCCAAGCTTAATTGAAATATTAAACTTTATTATTTCGAGCTGATATCTATAACATAGTCATGATTTGGTGATGTACGTATTTTGTTATTTTTCTAAGATTTTTAGTGTCCTACAAATATATGAACAAATTAACTATGATTAACTTTTGTCTGATTATAAAGACGGACAAAATGAGCATTTCTATTTAAAACAATATTTTTACTGCATAGTTATCATTTACTCCCTTCGTCCCTAAATAACTGACTTTCTCACTTCCTGAAAAATAACTTAAATTAATTTTATATAAAAAATTATTAATATTTATGATACATAATTGACATCATTAGATAGATCTTTTGATCTAGTTTTTTAATTAATTTATTTGGAGACACAAATGT
Organism: Microstegium vimineum; assembly: GCA_022036555.1. Taxonomy (NCBI): domain Eukaryota; kingdom Viridiplantae; phylum Streptophyta; class Magnoliopsida; order Poales; family Poaceae; genus Microstegium; species Microstegium vimineum. The sequence continues at coordinate 12,131,629 of CM039122.1, read as the reverse complement.
TACACGTATTTTATATAAATTTAGTTAAAGTTATGGCACAAAAACCCAAAACGACATTTAATTAGGGACGAGGGGAGTATAGCATATAATATTTTATACTATAATTTTTAGGCACTTATATAATTTTATATTTATTTTGTTAAAATATTTTATTGGGCACGGTATCCCCGAGCAAATTTGTGAAGAACTAGAGTGTCCTTCAGCAAATTGCTCTACTTTAAGTGTCTAATAGTAAAAGTTGGTCACTCTAAGTGTCCAGGAGTCAATTTTCCCTAAATATTAATATCCTCTTATAGTCACCACTGCTACCCTATCCTAGATCTAACTTCATGTTAAGTTGTACCACAGACCTTGATCGAGTGACGTGGTCAAGGTTTAGATGTCCATTTATGCAGCTAAGTACACAATATATCTAGGACAGAATATCCTTATTTTAATAAAAATACATAGAGAGTTAAGAGAAGATAAATTGGGAACAACTATTTCAACTTCACTTAAGGATAAGAAAAATATAACAACTTAGAAGATCAAAATTTAAAAATCAAAATCTGGATTCTTGATGCAACGAGACAAGTCATCATATTTTAAAATAAGGTTTTAACTAAATTTATATTGAAGCTACGAGTAGGTGTCATCGCTATTTTTTAGTTGTTTTGTTGTGAGAGAAAAACATTCGATGACTGATAAGCCAAGCGAACAGGGCGATACACATGGCTATAGTTGCATGCAGATTTTTCATTTAGCAGTTTTCATGTAGTCTCTTCGTCTCTAAATAAATATTTCTCAAATAATTTTAGATATAGTACTTAAAGACGCTAACAAAAAACGTATATACTTTCATCTCCTTTCTTTTTCAAAAGAATATCTCCTAAATTTGGCAGGTTATTATTTATATGTACTGCGTGAATAGCTTACACATTGAGAAACAGTTTCTCATGTTTCTATATTCTGTATAATGCTATTTTTAATAGTTTCTAAACCTCAGAAAAATATTCATTTTAAGACGAAAGGAAATAGGTTGTGACTGTAGAACACGTACGTGCGTATAGTTGAGCTTCCACATCGAGCCTGGAAGCGTGTCAGTAGTCACCGATTCTCCATTGGCGCAAGCAATTGGGATATTCGGGACCGCGTACGGCATGTCAGGCGTATCCGAAGCACGGATCCTCATCTCCTTTTGCCGAGTCTCATTGAACAGATCCACGCTGTAGCTCATCTCATCGATAAATCTATATAAAAATTTCTAAGAAGCTTCCAAGGAATATGACGCTTTATAGATGAATGCATTGAAACATGCATTGTACCAAGTCAGGAGCATTGTGTTAACACTGATTTTGATCACCACACTGATAGAGCCTCGTAGGTCTACCGATAGTATATGCAGGGGTGGGCCGGAGGCCTAACGATAAGACTAATCAGTAGACGGCGGGGTTGGATTGACCGTTAGGAAGTTATTTTTTTTGTCGAGCGTAATTCTTCGTCGAGTGCTGCATTCGACAAAGAGTGACGTCGTCGAGGAGTGCCGCTCTGTGCCGAGTGCTGAGTTGTAACACCCAAAATTTTTGCTTGCATTTAAAATAGTAGAAAATGAGTTATTAATGAATTATGTAAGCATTGAATTTAGTTGAAAAATAATTTTTATGGAATTAAAATTAACTCCTAGTTTAGTAATATGTTGATGCATACATGCTGCTGCATATTTTAGTTGTGTTGACTGTGTTTGCAAAACATTTTTCAAATGAATTCAAATTTGCGTTGAAAAGGTTTTGAAAACTCTATAAAAGAAAAAGAAAGGAGTTATCTTTCTCTCTCCCTCCCTTTTTCTGTTTTTGGCCCGAAGGCCCAGCTCCCTTTCTCCCTCCACTCTCTCCTTCTACTAGCTTGGGCCAGAAAAGCCGCAGGCCCACTCCCTCTTTCCCCTCTGCTCCTGCGCGGCCCAGCCGATCGCCAACCCAGCGCCTCCCTCCTCCTTCCCTCTCCCACATGGGCCGGAAGCCCCGACCCACTCATCCCATTAGGCTGGCCCAACCAAGCGCCGGCAACCACCCACACTCCTCTCTTCCCACTGACCAGTCGGACCCACCGGTCAGTTTTATCCTCCCTCAACCTCCCTTCGCTCTCTCTGCTCGCGTGGACGCGCTGCGCTCTGCATCCGCGACGCGTCGGCAACCGCCCGCACGAACCCCGCTCCCACTCCCTCATGTTCCGCGCGCTCGACCGCAACCGCACTGCTTCAAGCGCGTTAAAGAGCGGCTCGCCCTTCCTCTCTCCCCCTTTTCTCGCCTCTGTTTCACCGAGCGCAAGCAAAGCACTGTCGCCGCAGAGCAGCGCCGACATCGAGGGGAAACACCACAGGACTTGCGCCGCTGTCGTGAGCTCTGTTCCCGGCTCTGCGTCGTCTCCATTCCTCTCCCGGGTCTGACCTTCTTTCTTCTTCCTTGACCGCGGCCGCAGGGACCTCGCCAGTGGAACCGTGACCCATCGTCCGCCATTGCTCGACGTCCGACGGCCCTAAGACATCTCCGCCTTCGAAGTAACTTTGGTAAGCATCGCAGTGCTCCCCTCCTCCCTCTCATGTCCTCAATTCGTCGAATTGTGGCCTCTAGGGCCTTACCCGCGAGTACCCCGCGTCGCCGGCCATGCCGCACCGTCGCGCCACCACTGTTCTTCTCCCCACGCTCAACTGAGCATACCATTGCACTCACTTCTCCTTCCTCTCTCTGTCCGTATAGCCGGTTCATCGATTTGAGACCTCCAAGGCCAGTTCCGCGTGCGCAGGCAAGCCACAGCGATGGCGCTCGCCGTGCTCGTCTCTCCTTTTCCCTCTGCGTGCTACCAGTACTTCTAACGTGTTCGCCTCGCTCCTATCTTTCTTCCGGTGCTTTTGGTTTCCGATTTGGTGGCCGGGAAACCCCAAATCGATAACTCCGGCGGACTGCTGGCCGCCGGCAATGGCTGCTCGGCCGCGCTGGTCGTCTTCTCCGGCCAGCTGGTCTCTCTCTCCCCTCCTTTTCTTTCTCAGCCGTCCATCGCAAGATCAGCGGCTAGGAACAGAAGAAACCCCTTCGCGGGCTCTTTTGTTAAAGAGACCCTCCTGTTGCTTGAAATAAACCCGCAATCCTCGTCGTTTTCAAATTCAGAGAAAATGGAAATTCGATTTAATTCAAAAATGGTTTGAATTATTTACAGATTTGCCACTGCACTATTGTGTTTATAAAAGTTGCATTTTAACTCCGTTTTGAACGATTCGAGTTGCGTTAGATTCGTAATGAAATTCTATACTTGTTAAACCCACTGTTAGTCCTGTTTGGAACATTTAAATTTCGAGGTTAAGTTTAAATAATAAAAATGCTCTTAGAGAACTAGTTTAATTCATAACTTTTGCGTTTTAAATCCGTTTTCGTGAAATTCGCGTTGACATGTTCGTAGTAGTGCGTAGTATCTTTTTACAAACCTTTTACTTCTGTTTACTGTTGCTGGTGTACAGTTCTAATAGTAGCTTTGTTTGCTTGGTATGTATACAAAATGGAATGTGTGTTGTTGCAATGTCATGATCGAGTTCAGACGGTGAGGAGTTTGGTGGTGACCAGGAGTTCTTTGATCAGGAGTGCTTTGACCAGCAGGAGTTTGATAACCAAGGCAAGTATAGCATGGGACCTACCTTGTTATCCTATTCACCAAAATCATGATTTCATATGCATGTGTTTAATTTGATACCCGTAGAATATTTCCATAGTTTTGAAATCCTTTACCTTGTGTCCTATGGGTTATGTATATGGGTAGATGGCTAGTGCTTTATGAAATGAAACATGATCCCTGCCAATTGTTATAATACTTGGAATGAATTGGTGAACCTGTTTATGGCAATTGAAACATAACCTTTTATAACAACTCACTGTTGGCAAAAGCTGGGACTGACAGTGCAACCGTGAGAGCTACATGGCTCTGGCTTTAACTCAGTAATAGGATCTTTTCTAGCTCGTTAGCGGTTACCCGAAAGGGCGTAATAGGCTCTTGCCGAGCTGGTTATAGTGCGACCTCTGTCCGGGTTTGAGCATAGGCTGCGGTCTTTATGCTACTCGGAACGGGGGCTCTATCGCCCCTTGCCAATCCTAGCGGCCCTAATCTTGTTAGACGAGATACTATGAAAGGTTTCATAGTGAACCCCGCCCACTCACCTTGGCAGTGTTTATGGGAGTAATTAACCCGGGCATTCGGGGCATCACGACTCACGGGTAAAGATGCACAACCTCTGCAGAGTGTTAAAAACTGATATATCAGCCGTGCTCACGGTTACGAGCGGCCCGGAAAACTGACGGTTTAATTATAATTAACTTGATCAATTTTTATGTTCCTGTTGCCACTAAAATGATGATGTTTATGTTTCTCTTAACCTTGGCAATCATATAAGTGGGATCATTTGGAGCTTAAGCATAACTTGATGTTACTTAATAATAAATCTTTGACAAAATAAAAATGCTAAACGCAGTAATCCAGTGTCATCCTTTTTGAGCTTCATAACCCCTTGTTAGCTTGCTGAGTACGAAGAGTACTTACACTTGTTTTACTTTTCAATCAATTGGATAAAAATCCCGGATGGGTAACAGAAGCAGGAGGCTATGAGGACTATCCTGAAGATTTCTAGGCTTGGTCAACCAGTTGACCTTCCCTGTGAGATGGAGTTCCATGAGAGTTAGATGTATCTTCCGTTGTTTTATTTATTTATGTAATGGATCTATGGACGCTATGTATTAAACTCTGTGATGGTACTATGTAATTTGTGGACTTATGTGTGGATTGCTTCCTGGGCACACATATTGTTATGCATCCTATTTCAACCTTGAAATTGGGTGTGACAAATTGGTATCAGAGCTTGAGTTGACTGTAGGATGCAAGCCTAGGTAGTAATGGTCGTTTTAGGATCCTTTGCTTCTCCATTTTACTGCTTTCTATCTTGCTCTTGTTATTTATAAAAATTTATATGCTTCTATGTCTTTATTCTATTGCTAAAAATGTTGTTCTAATTAAGTTTAAACAAAATTCTGTAGATGTCGCCTGTTACGAGGTCTCGCCGTTTGAGTACCAGGAGCTACCTGTCCTAGTTCACGCCTCAGACGTCCCAACCAGTGGTGGACATCTCAGATGATGAGATGATGTCCGAGTCTGAGGTGGATCCTGAGGAGGAGCACGTGTTGGTGGAGGATGTCAACACAGAAGATGAACAAGAGTGGATGGATGTGAACCATGCACCACCAGTTCCTGCACCAGCTCCTGCACCGACCCCTGCACCAGTTCACTCACCAGCACCTGTTTCAGCCACACCACCAACTCCCACTCCCTCCTTGGTTGACCAGAGGAGGAACAACCTGGGTGGACAGAGGAGCAATTCTACAAGTACCCTCCTCCTACGGCGTACTACCACAATCTGTTGCTGAAAGTGTTGGAGGATTACTATCCTGATATGGACACTACGGTGAGGTACTTGGTTTCTGAGTTTTCTCACCCTCATGAAGCCAGCTACTGGAAGGCACAGGTGATTGTCTCAGTGTGGAATGCAGCCCATGACACTGAGAAGGTGGAGACTGTCCATAACCACATAGCTAGGAGGGCTTATGATAGGGACAGCATGGAGAATGCAGCTGATAACGCCTACATCTACTATCATGGACGTCGCTACACAGCTATGCAGGGCGATGCCTACAGGTTCCTGCCTCGCTATGACACCAGGTTTGGTACTTGGTCTATCCAGAACCCACAGGATCCTGGCTCTACCTTGGACATCACTGTCAGACATCTCAATGAGCTCCAAGGGGCGAATGAGAGTTTGCAGGAGGAGCTGCGTGATGAGCAGCAGTCTGTAGCTCGTTTCCAGAAGATGGTGGATGAGTTGAGGGCCCAGCTGAACATGGCCCCAATGTTTGATAAGAAGCCACCTAACCACATCATGACCGATGAAGCTCCATAGAAGATGAAGCTTTTCCCTCCTAGTTATCAGCGTAGTAGTGCGAGTCTGTTCTAGCTTTTGTGATTGATGAACTTGATGTCTTAATGTTTGTGTTTATGAACTTGGTTGATTTGGATCTCTGTTTGTTTGTTAGTGTGGGAAATTGTGGGCCTGTCCACAAGTCTCACAAGTTGGATCATTAGGTTTAATGTTTGATAATATCAGTGGGTTGATCTTGTCATATATCTGCTGTGTTGTTTTTCTGGAGCAGTATCTGTTCTTGCTATATATCTCCAGATCCGTAAATGCAATGTTGATGAAACATTCACACTAGAAACTAGACTTCTGTACCTTTCCAACGCCGCATCAATCAGCCCCATATCTGTTCTGAGCTAAGAGTTATTGCTGTTGCAAGTTGGTCTTACTGTGCAGACTCCTGAACAGATCTGTTGGTTTTGAGTTTTTGACTAATTTAGCTATAGAATCTGAAAATCAAATGAACACGAAAGTTGAAGAGGACCTTCTGATCTTTTCAGCCATATAAGCTATATCTTTTTTGAGTTCCAGAACTCGAGATATGAGCTTTTTACTGCACTGCTGTTGTAGCAACATGTCCAGCAAAGTTCAGTTTTGTTCTATATATGACACAAACATGTTATAAGTAATACAATCTTTCCTAAACCTTGCATCTTTGCTGAAAAACAGATGGACGGCAGAGGTGCTAGAGTTCGTGGACGTGGACGTGGTCGTGGACGTGGAGCTCCTGTTAACCCGCCACCACCACCGCCTGTTGTGTCAGTGGAACAACTGATGGGCATGCAGACACAACTGATGCAGGCCATGATGCAGCGCTTGGACAACGAGCCTGTAGGAGTACCACCTCCAGTCCAAGTTAGGGACAAAAGAGGAGAGTTCATGAAGGGACAACCTCCCGTCTTCACCCACGCATCCGACCCTTTGGATGCAGATGATTGGCTCCGTGCTGTAGAGAAGCAGCTGAACATAGCGCAATGCAATGACACGGAAAAGGTGTTGTATGCCTCAGGTCAGCTACAAGGGGCAGCCCAAGATTGGTGGGAGTCTTTCCAATATGGACGCCCTCATGATGCTCCTGATGTCAATTGGCAGGAGTTTAGAGAGAACTTCAGATCATACCACATTCCTGAAGGTATGATAGAGTTGAAGCAAGAAGAGTTCAGATCCCTCAAGCAAGGTTCTATGACAGTGGCTGAGTATCGCGACAAGTTTGCTCAGTTGTCGCGCTATGCTCCACATGAAGTGGCTAGGGATAGTGAAAAGCAACGTCGATTCCTGAAGGGACTCTATGATGGTCTGTAGCTCCAACTTATGTCAAATGAGTACCCCAACTATCAGGCGCTTGTGAACCGCGCTATTGTGATCGATAACAAGCGCCAGGAAATGGAAGCCAAGAAGAGGAAGCTACAGGGTCAGGCTTCGGGCAGCAACACTCGCCCTCAGCCCTACCCACAGCAGAGTTTCCAACAGAGAAGCCAAGGACAGTCTAGCTAGTGGAACAGAGGTCAGTTCCCTCAGCGCAACCAGTTCCAACAACGTCCTCAAGGTCAGCAGCAGTTTGGAGGCCAGCGCCCCCCACAGCAGGCCTCTAACCAAACTCAGCGCCAAGTGAACCCAAATACTATGGCAGTGAAGAACAACAATCCCAACAACAGTAACAACAAGTGTTTCCGTTGTGGGAAAGAAGGGCATATGTCTTACAATTGCCCTAAGAAGCAGAACCAGCAGGCACCCCAGAATCATAACAACCAACAGAAAGGAAGGTACCAGCCACCCCCAAACACCGGAAGAGTGAACCATGTGTCCGCTGAAACCACTCAGGAGGCACCTGAGGTCATGATGGGTACGTTTAATGTCAAATCATTCCCTGCTACCGTACTCTTTGATTCTGGTGCTTCGCATTCTTTCATATCTGAAGCTTTTGTTAGAATGCATAGTATATCTTTACGTGCCATGAAAAACCGTATGCAAGTAAATTCACCGGGGGGTAGCATACCAGCTTCTGTTTGGAGTCCTTCCACTAGATTTATCCTAAGGGGGGTAGACTTTGAAGTGAGTCCAGTTGTGATACCCACAACTGGAATAGATCTTATTGTGGGAATGGATTGGATGAAACAACACCGAGCTGTGATTCAGTGTCAAGAGAGATGTGTTGTTGTGACATCACCTAATGGGGATAGGATGTGTGTTGAGGTAGAAATGCAAGCACCACCAAAAGCCACTCTGAACCAGTTATCTGAAGATACCTTTGATGAGGAACAAGTGGTAGAGGAATTTACGGATGTGTTCCCCGAAGAGTTGCCAGGTATGCCACCTGATCGTGATGTTGAGTTTCTTATTGAACTTCTACCTGGTACTGCACCCATAGCTAAAAGACCATATAGAATGGGAGTAAAAGAATTAGAACAACTTAAGAAACAAATTAGTGAATTGCAAGAAAAGGGTTTTATCCGCCCTAGTTGTTCACCTTGGGGAGCACTAGTTATATTTGTGGATAAGAAAGATGGTACTAGGAGAATGTGTGTGGATTACCGGTCTCTTAATGAAGTTACCATCAAGAATAAGTATCCCTTGCCCAGAATAGATGACTTGTTTGACCAGTTGAAAGGTGCCTGTGTGTTCTCTAAAGTAGATCTCCGCTCTGGATACCATCAGTTAAAAATTCGAGCGGCAGACATACCTAAGACAGCCTTTACTACAAGATATGGGCTATATGAGTACACAGTTATGTCTTTCGGGTTGACTAATGCACCTGCATACTTTATGTACATGATGAACAAGATGTTCATGGAATTTTTGGATAAGTTTGTGGTAGTGTTCATAGATGAAATTCTAGTCTTCTCTAAAACTAAAGAGGAACATGCTGAACATCTGAGGATGGTCTTGCAAAAGCTCAGAGAAAACCAGCTCTATGCAAAGAGAAGCAAATGTGAGTTTTGGTTGAGAAAAGTGTCTTTCTTGGGTCACGTGGTCTCTAATGGAGGTATAGCAGTAGACCCAAGTAAGGTATGTGATGTTCTAAACTGGAACCCTCCAACCAATGTGACCGAAATCCGTAGTTTCCTAGGTTTGGCTGGATACTACAGGAGGTTCATTGAAGGGTTTTCAAAACTAGCTAAACCAATGACAGCCCTGCTAGAGAAAAGTGCCAAGTTTGTGTGGTCTAACAAATGTCAAACGAACTTTGAAGAGATGAACAAAAAGGTTGACCACAGCCCCAGTACTGACACTACCAGATCTGAACAAGAGTTTCTCAATCTACTGTGATGCCTCCCGTCTAGGCCTTGGATGTGTGCTTATGCAAGAAGGGAAAGTTGTGGCATATGCATCCAGGCAGTTGAGGAAGCATGAGCTGAATTATCCTACTCATGACTTAGAATTGGCAGCGGTAGTACATGCTCTAAAGATATGGAGACATTATCTAATAGGGCATAAGTGTGATATCTATACAGATCATAAAAGTTTGAAATATATCTTCACACAGTCAGATCTGAATCTGAGACAGCGCCGTTAGCTTGAGCTGATCAAAGATTATGAGTTGGAAGTGCATTACCATCCAGGTAAGGCTAATGTAGTGGTCGATGCACTGAGCAGGAAGAGTTATGCTAATGCATTAAGAATGAAGCTTATGCCTGCTGAATTGCATGCTGATGTGGAATATCTCAACTTGGGATTTACCATTAATACCATAGAGATGACCATAGAACCCACTCTAGAACAAGAGATACGTAAGGATCAGATGGAAGATCAGAGATTGAAAGATATTGCGGAGAATATAGTGCTAGGGAAAGCACCAGGTTTCAGGATGGATGATGATGGTACGTTGTGGTTTGGAAAGAGAATATGTGTTCCCGAAGTAAAGTCTATTCGTGATGCCATACTTCGAGAAGCACATGATTATGCTTACTCTATACATCCTGGAAGTACCAAGATGTACCTAGATCTAAAAGAGAAGTATTGGTGGTATGGGTTAAAAAGGGATGTAGCAGAATATGTAGCCTTATGTGACACGTATCAAAAAGTGAAGGTAGAACACCAAAGACCTGCCGGTTTACTTCAGCCAATGGAAATACTTGAGTGGAAATGGGAAGAAGTAGGAATGGACTTTATTGTCGGTTTGCCACGTACACAGAGAGGATATGATTCGATCTGGGTAATCGTGGACCGCTTGACTAAAGTTGCCCACTTCCTACCAGTGAAGACTAACTACTCAGGCACAAGACTAGCGGAGCTATATATGGAAAGGATAGTATGCTTACATGGAGTCCCTAAGAAGATTGTATCTGACAGAGGTACCCAATTCACATCACAGTTCTGGCAGAAATTACATGAATCTTTGGGAACAAAATTGACTTTCAGTACAACATATCATCCTCAGACTGATGGACAAACATAAAGGACAAACCAAACATTGGAGGATATGTTGAGAGCATGTGCATTACAACATGGTGCCAGTTGGGACAAGAGTTTACCCTATGCTGAATTTTCTTACAACAACAGTTATCAAAATAGTCTAAAAATGGCACCAAATGAGGCTCTATATGGGCGCAAGTGCAGAACTCCTTTATTCTGGAACCAAACCGGAGAGACTCAGGTGTTTGGATCGGATGTTCTTCGAGATGCAGAAGAGCAAGTAAGAAAAATAAGAGATAACTTAAGAGTTGCACAATCCCGCCAAAAGAGCTACGCAGACACCCGCAGAAGGGGTCTGTCATTCGAGATTGGAGATTATGTGTATTTGAAAGTGTCTCCAATGAGAAGTGTAAAGAGGTTCAATATGAAAGGAAATCTAGCTCCAAGATATGTTGGACCTTTCAAAATTCTTGAGAGACGTGGAGAGGTAGCTTATCAGTTAGAGTTACCTGAGAATTTGTCAGGAGTACATGATGTTTTTCATGTGTCTCAGTTGAAGAAGTGTTCAAGAGTACCTGAGGAGCAGATACCTCTAGAAGAGCTTTCTATAAAGGAAGATCTCACATATGAAGAGTACCCGATAAGGATCTTAGAAACAGCAGAAAGGTTTACCAGGAGCCGTGTTATAAAGATGTGCAAGGTTCAGTGGAATCGGTACATGGAAGATGAGGCCACTTGGGAAAGAGAAGAAGATCTGAGAAAGTCCTATCCGCAACTGTTCGAGTAAGTCCGTCTGAATCTCGAGGATTCCTTTTAAGGGGGGTAGATTTGTAACACCCAAAATTTTTGCTTGCATTTAAAATAGTAGAAAATGAGTTATTAATGAATTATGTGAGCATTGAATTTAGTTGAAAAATAATTTTTATGGAATTAAAATTAACTCCTAGTTTAGTAACATGTTGATGCATACATGCTGCTGCATATTTTAGTTGTGTTGACTGTGTTTGCAAAGCATTGTTCAAATGAATTCAAATTTGCGTTGAAAAGGTTTTGAAAACTCTATAAAAGAAAAAGAAAGGAGTTATCTTTCTCTCTCCCTCCCTTTTTTTGTTTTTGGCCCGAAGGCCCAGCTCCCTTTCTCGCTCCACTCTCTCCTTCTCCTCGCTTGGGCCAGAAAAGCCGCAGGCCCACTCCCTCTTTCTCCTCTACTCCTGCACGGCCCAGCCGATCGCCAGCCCAGCGCCTCCCTCCTCCTTCCCTCTCCCGCATGGGCCGGAAGCCCCGACCCACTCATCCCATTAGGCTGGCCCAACCAAGCGCCGACAACCACCCACACTCCTCTCTTCCCACTGACCAGTCAGACCTACCGGTCAGTTTTATCCTCCCTAAAGCTCCCTTCCCTCTCTCTCCTCGCGTGGACGCGCTGCGCTCTCCATCCGCAACGCGTCGGCAACCGCCCGCATGAACCCCGCTCCCACTCCCTCATGTTCCGCGCGCTCGACCACAACCGCACTGCTTCAAGCGCGTTAAAGTGCGGATCGCCCTTCCTCTCTCCCCTTTTCTCGCCTCTGTTTCACCGAGCACAAGCAGAGCACTGCCGCCGCAGAGCAGCGCCGACATCGAGGGGAAACACCACCGGACTTGCGCCACTGTTGTGAGCTTTGTTCCCGGCTCTGCGTCGTCTCCATTCCTCTCCCGGGTCTGACCTTCTTTCTTCTTCCTTGACCGCGGCCGCAGGGACCTCGCCAGCAGAACCGTGACCCATCGTCCGCCATTGCTCGACGTCCGACGGCCCTGAGACATCTCCGCCTTCGAAGTAACTTTGGCAAGCATCGCAGTGCTCCCCTCCTCCCTCTCATGTCCTCAATTCGTCGAATTGTGGCCTCTAGGGCCTTACCCGTGAGTACACCCGCGTCGCCGGCCATGGCGCACCGTCGCGCCACCACTGTTCTTCTCCCCACGCTCAACTGAGCATAGCATTGCACTCACTTCTCCTTCCTCTCTCTGTCCGTATAGCCGGTTCATCGATTTGAGACCTCCAAGGCCAGTTCCGCGTGCGCAGGCAAGCCACAGCGATGGCGCTCGCCGTGCTCGTCTCTCCTTTTCCCTCTGCATGCTACCAGTAGTTCTAACGTGTTCGCCTCGCTCCTATCTTTCTTCCGGTGCTTTTGGTTTCCGATTTGGTGGCCAGGAAACCCCAAATCGATAACTCCGGCGGACTGCTGGCCGCCGGCAATGGCTGCTCGGCCGCGCTGGTCGTCTTCTCCGGCCAGCTGGTCTCTCTCTCCCCTCCTTTTCTTTCTCAACCGTCCATCGCAAGATCAGCGGCTAGGAACAGAAGATACCCCTTCGCGGGCTCTTTTGTTAAAGAGACCCTCCTGTTGCTTGAAATAAACCCGCAATCCTCGTCGTTTTCAAATTCAGAGAAAATGGAAATTCGATTTAATTCAAAAATGGTTTGAATTATTTACAGATTTGCCACTGCACTATTGTGTTTATAAAAGTTGCATTTTAACTCCGTTTTGAACGATTCGAGTTGCGTTAGATTCGTAATGAAATTCTATACTTGTTAAACCCACTGTTAGTCCTGTTTGGAACATTTAAATTTCGAGGTTAAGTTTAAATAATAAAAATGCTCTTAGAGAACTAGTTTATTTCATAACTTTTGCGTTTTAAATCCGTTTTTCGTGAAATTCGCGTTGACATGTTCGAAGTAATGCGTAGTATCTTTTTACAAACCTTTTACTTTTGTTTACTATTGCTGGTGTACTGTTCTAATAGTAGCTTTGTTTGCTTGGTATGTATACAAAATGGAATGTGTGTTGTTGCAATGTCGTGATCGAGTTTAGACGGTGAGGAGTTTGGTGGTGACCAGGAGTTCTTTGATCAGGAGTGCTTTGACCAGCAGGAGTTTGATAACCAAGGCAAGTATAGCCCTGGACCTACCTTGTTATCCTATTCACCAAAATCATGATTTCATATGCATGTGTTTAATTTGATACCCGTAGAATATTTCCATAGTTTTGAAATCCTTTACCTTGTGTCCTATGGGTTATGCATATGGGTAGATGGCTAGTGCTTTATGAAATGAAACATGATCCCTGCCAATTGTTATAATGCTTGGAATGAATTGGTGAACCTGTTTATGGCAATTGGAACATAACCTTTTATAACAACTCACTGTTGGCAAAAGTTGGGACTGACAGTGCAACCGTGAGAGCTACATGACTCTGGCTTTAACTCAGTAATAGGCTCTTTTCTACCTCGTTAGCGGTTACCCGAAAGGGCGCAATAGGCTCTTGCCGAGCTGGTTATAGTGCGGCCTGTGTCCGGGTTTGAGCGTAGGCTGCGGTCTTTATGCTACTCGGAAGGGGGGCTCTATCGCCCCTTGCCAATCCTAGCGGCCCTAATCTTGTTAGACGAGATACTATGAAAGGTTTCATAGTGAACCCCGCCCACTCACCTTGGCAGAGTTTATGGGAGTAATTAACCCGGGCATTCGGGGCATCACGACTCACGGGTAAAGATGCACAACCTCTGCAGAGTGTTAAAAACTGATATATCAGCCGTGCTCACGGTTACGAGCGGCCCGGAAAACTGACGGTTTAATTATAATTAACTTGATCAATCTTTATGTTCCTGTTGCCACTAAAATGATGATGTTTATGTTTCTCTTAACTTTGGCAATCATATAAGTGGGATCATTTGGGGCTTAAGCATAACTTGATGTTACTTAATAATAAAACTTTGACAAAATAAAAATGCTAAACGCAGTAAGCCAGTGTCGTCCTTTTTGAGCTTCATAACCCCTTGTTAGCTTGTTGAGTACGAAGAGTACTTACACTTGTTTTACTTTTCAATCAATTGGATAAAAATCCCGGATGGGTAACAGAAGTAGGAGGCTATGAGGACTATCCTGAAGATTTCTAGGCTTGGTCAACCAGTTGACCTTCCCTGTGAGATGGAGTTCTATGAGAGTTAGATGTATCTTCCGTTGTTTTATTTATTTATGTAATGGATCTATGTACGCTATGTATTAAACTCTGTGATGGTACTATGTAATTTGTGGACTTATGTGTGGATTGCTTCCTGGGCACACATAATGTTATGCATCCTATTTCGACCTTGAAATTGGGTGTGACATGAGTCTTCCGAGGCACTCGGCAAAGGGTCGTTCGCCGAGTGTTTTTTCTTCACCGAGTGCCTTGGCCACGACACTCGGCAAAGGGAGCTCGTTGCCGAGTGCCCGATTTTCGGCACTCGGCAAATCTTCAGGTGCTCGGCAATGCTTCGTTCTCCCGTACACAGTGTACGAGGCCGATTTGATGATCATTGTTCACATGAAAAATCCTCAAATACCATCCAGGAAGACATGTACTGTAAGAGAGACGCACCACAAGATTGATCCTATGATGGACAACACACCCTAATAGTCGTCGTTTAACTTATGAGTTGTTGGCAGGGCCCACCTTTGAAGCTAGCTTATCCTGAACTGTTTTCTTTTGTAAAGAAACCAAGTATCTCTTTGTAAAGGGTTACTGTAATGAATGATGTATCAAGTCTCTTCAGTTTACCTCTGTCTATCGAAGCTTATGGTCAATTTCAGCAGGTTCAGGTTATCCTCCAGGACTTACAACACCTTGATGGTATGGACTCTTGGACATATATTTGGGGTAGCTCCATTTTCACTTCTAAAAAGGCCTATTGTCAGCTATCAGGATCAAGCTTGGTGCATCCAATTTTTAAATGGCTTTGGAAATCTTCTTGCCAACACAATCACAAGGTGTTATTTTGGTTATTGCTTCAAGATAGGCTCAGCACTCGCAACATCCTGAGAAGAAAACATATGCATCTTCCCTCCTATAGTTGTGTCTTGTGCTCCATGGATGCAGAGGAGACTGCCCATCATCTTTTTTTAGAGTGTGAAATGGCCAGAATTTGCTGGAGTCTGATTGGTGTTACTATTAATAGTGACCCTGACCCGTTCCAAAGATTTGAAAGCTTCAGATCACAGCTCACCGTTAGTTTCTTCATGGAAATTACCATTGTCATGTGCTGGAGCTTGTGGACTATTAGAAATGATGTCATTTTAAGAGGAATTCCGGCATCTAGTCTTCGCTGTCTAGAAAGTTTCAAAACTATCTTTAAGAAGCTCCTTTGGAGGGCCAAGAAAAGATATTTTCCTTCTATTGAATCATGGATAGATCAAGTGTAGAACTTTCTTTAATTTTCTTTGTCAGTTTTTTTGTCTCTTGAGTCCCTCTCTTGGCCTTTTGTGCTTTTTCTTTTTAGTCTTTGTAACCTCCTTGGTTTTGGCTTTTTAATAAATTTCCAGTAGAGGCTCCTTGAGCCTCTCCTGTTCCCTCAAAAAAACTTATCAGCCATGATACTATATGTTTTCCTCTCACAACAAAACAGTTAAAAACATTATAAATCGGTTTATCAGCCACAGAAATCATCTGTCAAACTTAATACTGGTAAATCTCATCAAGAGACGTGCTGGGCAGCAATGAGTTAGAAAAATAAAAATAAAAACTCCATATAGAGCCTAATAAAAATAAAAACAGACTCATGCCGGTTTGGGCATTATAAGGCCAAATTCGAGATTTCGTTTCGGAAACTCACATGATCTTGTGAGAAACTTGTAAAGTGTGTGTGAAATAAGTTTTCTATACTGAAATAAGACTATCCATCATCCATTCATGCAAGAGGTGCGACCGACTGATTGAGGTATCCATCTCTCTAATCGATCAAAAATAAATCTATCTTACCTTTTCTCTAGACTCATCTAGCTCTTTCCACCTCTTCCTGTCCAACATGTCTTTTAATTAGATTTTGCCGATGGTATATAGGCGGTCTTACTTATCTTAGAACAACACTCTTTTCCATGCATCTCTCCGAGGGTCTTCCAAAAAAAAAAACGTTCTTAGTTGTTTCGGACGATGAACGGGCGTCAGTCAAATTGACCTCCTTAGGGTGTCACTGACCGTCCTTGTTGTGGGTGGTGGCCTGTCGATTGCCATCATCGATCGTTCTCGGGCGTTTGGTTGGTAGTCGACATGCCTCCTGACTGCTGTGTGCTTGAGTTCTATTTTCAGTAACAGCATGTGCGCCTGTGACGTTTTAGTTCTTTTCCTTCTTTTATTTTATTATATATGTGATCCACATTTCGTGCCGCCACGTATATGGTCAGCGATTTGACAACAATAAGATGATCCCGATTGGTCTATTAAAATTTAATGAATTGCTTTTGGCGCATGATATGCTGCAAATTGTAAAAGACCAACGTCGTTAAATCTTGGGGACCCGCCGCCGCCGGGTACATATCAGACCACGGCGGCCGGCGGCCGGTGGCCGGCTTCCAAGTTGCGTGGCCACTGATCACCATCGACAAAATAAAGCAGCGCAGCCGCAAATGTGAATACGTGCCAGCCGCTCTTGGCTGTCGTCGACAGTATCGAGGGGCCCAAGCCCAATCAACTAGTAGTAGTATGAGAAAATGAGTTCCTTGGTCTAAAAAAGTTGTGCTTAGTTTTTGGTCTTTTTTAGATTGAACTTGCTTATTTGGCCTTAAAACGAATTTGGTTTTGGTTCTTAGCCCTTCCATTAGTTTGACAAGGTAACGGTGTTAAAACATAGCGAAATGACTCTTTTACCCCTAGTGCCGAATGCAACGCTACAACAGGCTAATGTAGGGTCATATAGTCCTTTTAGGCTACCAACTATCAATTTTTTTTCCCAAAATATGGTACAATAAAATAATTCAAGTAACAAATTATTATTTTTATATATTTTTTCAAGCATAAAATTATTACTTATATAATTTATAAAAAATATATAAAATAATATTTCCATGTTTCAAAATATTGTACCTTGTTTTAGAGAATCATTGATAGTAGGTAGCCTGAAAGATCTATATAAATATTATATGTCGTTGTAGTGTTAGATTCTGTGGCAGGGGTAAAATAGTCATTTCATGTTGCTTTTAACACCGTTACCTGGTCAAACTAACGGAAGGGCCAAGAATCAAAATGATATTTGTTTTTAGGGCCAAGAAACATAAGCACGGCTTTTTCTAGGGCCAAGGAACTAATTTTCTCTAGTAGTATACCGTTGCTCGATACTACATACTCTGCTCGATCCTAAATTAAATTACAAGACATGTTAAAAATCTTGGAGAGTCAAAACAACTTAAATTTAATTAAACTTATATGATAATATAATAATATTAATGATATCAACTAAATATCATTAGATTTTCTATCAATTATATTTGTTTAATATAAGTATTTGATGTCATAATTTTTTTAAAAATTTTTCTCTATAATTATTAGCCAAACTTAAGTTGTTTTAACTTATAATTTAGGATGGAGGAAGTAGTAGGGAGCAACATCCACCAACCACACCATATATACAATATACACCAATACATGTATACCTTGTTGCGTGTTTGCGAGCACCGCATAACTGCAATTATCAGATTGTTTTCCTTTGATAACAGATGTAATACATGTTCTGGTGTGTGTATATATATAACACCTTATTATTATAGCATACTGTATGTTGGATGAGTGTAGTGGTTTTGAGAGATTCTATGACGGTTATGACAAAGTGTGACTCAAGTTGAAATAAAAAGAGAAGCGCGTTCAACATAATCATTGACCAATACACAACATGCATGTACAATACACATTATACTACTACAGGAAACTGTATTCTACATGCATGTGTGTATCTATGTACTGGAGTATCTATATATGTAGATGTGATGATTGTTGGTTAACGTCAATGTTCCCCGTGAGGTCGCTGTCACACTTTTGCATTGGGCCATGAAAGGGCGGTCCGTATTGTAGCAAACATACCAATAATATTATACCATATTCTACTGTACAAGTACGACAAGCAGTCTAGCTACTTGCACAAGATAACGACATTAGTTGAATCAAGCAGATACAAGTTTTTATGAAAAAAAAAAGCAGATACAAGCTGGGACACGGCGCCTACGTAGCTGACTCATCTTCCATATGTCGTTTCCTCCTTATTAATTTACACACACATATTTTTTTTTTGTTTGCATGGACCTGTCTTGCGTATGCATGCGGATGGAAGGGAAAGTTAAAAATGTGCCGATGGAACCTCTGAATGGATGTAGCAGTAATCATATCCGAATGTCAAAATCATCTGAAAAATTTGATATTCATATCCATTTCAGCATTAATACGAATATCGATCCGTGCTCGTTTCGATTATAATATATATAAATGTTGGGCTTGTTTGGGACTGCTCTGCTCCACGTTTTTCAGCTTTGCTCCATGTTTTTTAGTCAAACGGTTTTAGCTCCACACACACAGCTCCAGAAAAAAAGGTGGAGTTGTGAGAGCACCTAAAGAGGTACTCCACAAATTTTAGTTTTTTGTGGAGCTGCTTCATAGTAGAGTTTGTAGAGTAGAGTTTGTGGAGCAGTACCAAACATGATGAATCCATTTTTTGTGACTCGATCTTTTCTATCTGATTCCATATTTGTTTATAAGAGAGACTTGATTACACATTGGAGTACATAGTATCATATAGGAGTAACATCTCTATTGGAGTACATAGTATCATATAGGAGTAACATCTCTAAGGTTTAGATGATACTTCCAGACACATACATATATCTCGGTTACTTTACATCATATTTCTTATTATTTTCATACATGGTCTCGAGTATTGATTTTAGATAAAAGATACTATTTCTTCTGTTCTAAATACATAACTTTTCTTATACATTTAGATAAGAACAAAGTAAGGATCAAACAGTAGTTATCGACAGATTTATATTTGCTCCTAGCCTCCTACCCATATCAGTAACATTTTGTACCAAGCTGCGTGCTAGCTAGTAGAACGACATGTGTCGACGACACTAGCTGGACACGACTCACGACCTCGTCGCGCCGGCGCGGCGGCACATTGACGGTTTTGGCCACGATCATGCATGCGTGCATAAGAATTAATTAAGATGCTGCGCCCACCATTTCTTCTTGCTAAATTCCGGCCAGTTAGGTACTTACATAGTCATTATTATTATTTACATAGGCTTTGGCTCCTTTAATTCTAAACCCCCTATCACTATGTTAGATTTCTAGCTTCCGTGGAGGTAGTTGATCGAACGTGGCTGGTGGCATGCCCAATCTTGGCCGAGGTCATGCATGATCATGCCTGGCCATGGCCTTTCCGTCGCATGCCGCTGCTGTCCACACTAGTAGATAACTCGCTTTTAGCCTCGGTACGTAAGGGCCTTTAGCCCCGGGGCTAAGGATTCGGGACTAAATATTCCCCTTTAGCTCCAGTTGGTAATATCAACCAGGGCTAAAGGGTGCGCCAGGTAACGCAGGCCAGCCACGCTTGCCAGCATCCTTTACCAACCGGGACTAAAGAGCATTTTTTTCTTCTGATTTTGTTATTTCTTATTTTGGTTTTCCAATTAGATTAGGTATTCAAATGTGTGTATTCTATGCTTCTAATACATGTATTCACTGCTTATACATGTATTCACGTACTTATAAGTTAGTTTTAAGCATTAAACATAAATAAACTATGAAACTCTATAATCATAATATATATATATATATGCACATAAAATTTACATCATTATTCATTGTTACTTGACTTAAGACACAAACGCTCTTGCCACTTAAATATCATACAGATGTTCGTCTTGATTTAGCTTGAGTGGTTCGACCGGGTCGTAATAGTAATCGCCTTCAGGTTTGAGCACTTTTTTAAGAAAAAATCCAGCAAATGTCTCTTGAATTCCTTTGAGGCGGTCTTCTTTCAACATTTGTTGCTGCAACCATAGCGTCTTCAATTTGCATTATAAAGAAACAAGTGTTAATATACATAAGATTTAGTTAATAGCAACAAATAAATAAAATGGATGTATTATATATACATATCACATACTCTTAGATTCTCTGTAAGATTTCTTCTTGCATACACCATGAGGTACTCGCAAACGTAGTATCCACACAGATTGTTGCCTTGTGGCTGCCTTACAATCCACTGTAAGATATGAAAAGATTACCATCGTCATCATACGCATATATTAAAGCATGATAAGGTAACAGATTACGAGATCGAGCTAGTAGAATTTACATTTAGCATACGAGGACCCTGTAGTGCCTCTTCTAGTTCCGGACGGTGTTTCAGGACGAACCAAGCCCAAACCCTGCTCAATAATTGGATGATTAGTTAATTAACTCTTGCAGTGTAGTTAAAGAGCAGAAAACCATATTTAAAGATCAAAGTTACCCCTTGATAATGTCTGTCATATCTTGGTAATCTTCCACTGGTTTTCTCAATGAGTCAAAGATTACCAATTGACTTCTTCTCATATCGATGACTATGAGTATCCAGTAATTGCATTTATTTATAGAGTCAACATATATATCTTTATGCTGAATTGAGTAATAAGTAAGACAAATTGTGCAAACGATAACAACACTCACCCAAAGCTATAGGAGAAGAGTATATATTGTCTGGTCTTTTGGTTTACCAAGAACCTCTGTAAATTCCTCTCCGTTTGAGGTATCCATTGATCGTGGGAAGTGTTTAAATCCGAGAATATGATTGATGGATCAATGAAACCAATTTCCGTGTCTCTCTTACGTTTGAGCATTAACATCAAGAATCTGCATATATATGTTTGATGATACTTAGTTACTATACATATACATATGTTATAGTCCGGTTACTAAAAGAAATGATCACTTACAAATAGTAGCAGCTCATCAGAGATTTGTCTAGAGCGTCCATGTGGCATAGTTGGTGGAGCTCACTATATGGAACAAATATAATGTCATCGCCCCGGAAGTAATGTTCTTGTCTAATTCTGACGCAAATGTAGTCGTCATCTGGTTTTTTGGTACATGCCTCCATGTATCACGAGTTTAACTTGCTCATTTGCATACCAAGATCCCTGAGGGCCGATGTGTTGTATAGACTTCTGCCACGTACATAACTTCTCTTAAACTCATCGACTACAATGGCATTTGTGACTAGTGCATTTCCGTAAAATTGAGTCGCGGATATATTAGCTCCTTTCAAGAAATCTTCCAATCCATCATAATTGACCTTGGGGCCACTGTAGTCTTCTAGCACGCTCATCTTTGAACCATATTCATACCCAACAACTAGTGGGGGCACTGATTGCTTCGATTGTTCCCCGAGTTGTGGGACACCCTTCCCTGATGCTCTCCTCTCAGTAATTGCCTTTTCGAGAGTGCGGTCATACTCCGATATTGGAGATCTCTTCTGAGCATCACGTAGCTTTCTCTTCTTTTCTTCCAACTCTTGCCTTAGAGCTGATTGATGTAAGTAGAACGGCTTTTTAGCTTCTTTCTTTGCTTTATCATCGTCTTTAAATTTCTTAAATTGTGCGGCAACATCGGCCTTTATTGAAGCCAATATTTCTTCTTTATTCCTCTCAGATGGAAGTTTATGAGGAATCTTAATGATAACTTTCTTTGTAGCTTGCCTCTTTGTTTTTGGTTGGGCGGCCGACACCTTTGCTTTTGTGGCGGTCCTCTTCTTTAGCGATAGGGCCGGTGTCGGCGTTGGAGACTGTCGTGGAGGCGATGGGGCC
The DNA here is from genome assembly GCA_022036555.1 of Microstegium vimineum. NCBI lineage: Eukaryota > Viridiplantae > Streptophyta > Magnoliopsida > Poales > Poaceae > Microstegium > Microstegium vimineum. The sequence continues at coordinate 12,109,673 of CM039122.1, read as the reverse complement.
GGTGTCGGCGTTGGAGAACGTCATAGAGGCGATGGGGCCGGTTTCGGAGATGGAGAGCGCCTTGGAGGTTCTGGGGAGGAAGCCGTGCCTTGCATTTCACCATCATCATCCCTCGCAACACTATGACCAGCAGGTGATGAATGGTGACTTAGGTCTCTGGGTGAGGTCCTACAGTGAAAACACCGAGTGTGAATAAAGTATCGCTATTTAAGCCAATACAAAGTTAGTGAAAAAGAGATAGGTATAATTCACTTTCATTCGCACCTAGGATGAGGAGGAGGAGGCGGCGACGGTACAATAGGAGGTGATGCCCCAGGAATAATGATATAGCGCTTGCGCCAACAAATAAATGTCTTCTCCGCTTGTCCTAAATTCGTCTCCCCATCACCTCCTTCAATGTCAAGCTTAACATCGCGATGACCTTTTTCAACTCTATCCACCGAGACGCGAGCATATCCAGCTGGTACTTTTGACCCATGGTATATTGGTGTCTTCGTATGGTCAATAGGAGATACAATACCGGTAGCCACCATGATTGTGGTAGCCCCCTTTGGAATGTGCAGCTCACATGGTGTATTCGGTTCTGTGATGTCATCCACGGAGAAGCGTAGCTTTGCGTCATCACCAGGTTGAGGCACTTCCGTGGAAGCACAACTACTTTTCAACTGAGCTGATGGGCTGATGTGACTTGCGGTACTGATCCAGTACTTTGCATTCGGTTGATTGCTAACTACACTTGCCTTTTGATTTCCTCGCCCATTCTCACTTCAAGTTTCTCTTCTCGCTCTTTTTCTTGAATAGCTGCTTCGCGTGCTTAACTAAGCATTTGTGACATGCTAAGTTTCATAGCTTCCTCCTCTTTCTTCTTTCTCTGGCGGCTTCTATATGTATCTTTGTCTTGAGGGAAGACATGCTTCCACGGCACCGTGCCATGACCTCTCGTTCGCCCACCGTGTTCTGCAGTCCCCAGGGCAAATGTCAGCTCATCTTTATCTCTATCTGGTGCCCATACTCCTTGTTCCCTCATAGATTGAGCATAAACCAGTTTCCTTGCTGTTTTTGTGAGTCCTTCGATATACGTTAATCTCTCGGTCTGAGGGTCAATGCCTCCCCCATGACCAAAAAACCACCACTTACTGCGCTCAGCCCAGTTATCTGATTCTGGTTGGATTCCCCTAGCTTGAAGGTCCTCTTCTTCTTTTTCCCACTTAGGAATGGCATTCTGTTGGTTCTATTGAGCTCGTGATTCGCCCTCTTCGGATGTCTTGAAAGCTACAAAGTCATCCCAAAATGGTCTTAACTTGACGAAGGCCTTTTTGTTGAAATCTGGAGTCAGGTTTTTCTTGATAAAATCATTATGCAATGTCTTCTTCCAGGCCTGGAAATATGTTGCCATATTCTTCATAGCACAGTCCCTAACTCTCCCCTTCAGAGCTTCATCTTCTGTATCGAGCGAGAAATGTTGAAGGACTTCTTGCCAAATTAGTTCCTTGTCACGATCAGAGACAAAACTAATGTCAGGACGTCCTTTCCTTTGCCATCATTTATGAGCACTGATCGAAAGCCTATCCCTTACAAGGTAATCACAGTTGCTGGTAAATCTATGTGCATGTGGTCCAAGTACTGTCCCTGTTTCCTCATCGAATTCCGTGATAATGTACCGACCCTCCAATGGCTTCTTCGGGCCTTGTACATTTTTACTCTTCTCCGTAGTTGTCGTTGATGCAAACGGTTATGTACATAGCTTCATAGTGGCTAGACGTAAGGGTGGAGGTAGAAGTCCTCTTAACACAACCGGAAGCAATTACGTCATAAGCACGTGGCAGTCATAAGACTTTAAGTTTAGGAATTTCTTCTCTGACACATTTATTATATTCTTTATATTGGAGGAAATCCAGATGGGACCTTGATGTTGCTTAGACATTCAAACATGCTTTCCTTCTCTTCTTTGCTAAGAGTGTAGCTAGCAGGCTTTAAATAATGGCGTCCATGTTCTGTCTTCTCTAGATGCAGGTTGTCTCGTTCTTTCATGTCTTGCAAGTCCTGTCGTGCTTCAAGTATATCTTTGGCTTTTCCATACACACCCATGAATCCTAGCAGGTTCACACAAACATTCTTTGTCAAGTGCATCACGTCGATCGCGTGGCGGACCTCTAGGACATGCCAATAGGGTAGCTCCCAAAATATGGACTTCTTCTTCCACATGTGTGCGCGTCCATTAGCATCTTTTGGAACTGGTACGGCCTCTTCTCCCTTTCCAAATACTACTTGCACAACCTTGACCATATCAAGTACCTCCTCTCCAGTTTGGTTGTCAGGCTTGGTTTGTTTAACTTCTTCTTTACAATGCTTTCTTTTTTTCTAGCTTGGTGATTCTTAGGAAGGAAACGACGATGGCCAAGGTATACGACCTTTCGACATTTTTTCAGATATACACAGTCAAGGTCATCAAAACAGTGTGTGCATGCATTATATCCCTTGTTTGTTTGTCCTGAAAGATTACTTCGGGCAGGCCAATCATTGATTGTTACGTACAGCAATGCTTGCAAGTCGAAGTGTTCCTGTTTGTACTCATCCCACACATGTACACCTGGTTTGCTCCATAAAAGCAGAAGTTCCTCAACTAAGGGCCTCAGGAAGACATCGATGTCGTTGCTAGGTTGCTTCGGGCCTTGGATCAACACAGACATCATAATGAACTTCCGCTTCATACATAACCATGGTGGAAGGTTGTAGATTCATAGGGTAACAGGCCAAGTGCTATGACTACTGCTCTGCTCCCCAAAAGGATTCATACCATCTGTTCTCAAAACGAACCTTAAGTTTCTTGTGTCTTCTGCAAACTTCGGGAATTCTTTGTCAATTGCTCTCCACTGGGACCCAGCAGCAGGGTGTCTCAACATGTTGTCTGCCTTACGGTCTTCTTTGTGCCATCGCAACAACTTTGCATGGTCCTTGTTTCTGAACAGATGTTTCAGGCGTGGTATTATAGGAGCATACCACATAACTTTGGCAGGGATTTTCTTCCTAGGACGCTCTTCGCCCTCAACATTGCCAGGGTCATCTCGCATGATCTTATACCACAACGCTTTACATACGGGGCATTCATCCAAAGTCTTGTAGTCCTTGCCACGGTACAGGATGTAGTCATTAGGACATGCATGTATCTTTAGGATTTCTAATCCCAAAGGGCACACGACCTGTTTTGCTTCGTACGTAGTGGCAGGCAATTCGTTAGGCTTCGGAAGCATCTTTTTATTAATCTTGAGTAATTGCCCAAATGCCTTGTCGGATATGCCATTTTTTTCCTTTCATTGTAGCAACTCCAGTGTTGTACCCAACTTATTTTGCCAATCTTCGACGCTCGGGTATAGTAGTTTCTTGTGATCCTCTAGCATGCGGTCAAACTTAGCTTTCTCTTTTTCACTTTCACAATCTCTTTGTGCATCACGAATGACTTCACCAAGACCATCATCTTCAGAGAGTGTGTCCTCCACCCCTACCCCTGCCTCTTCTTCTGTTTCCACCATTGCAGTATCATTAAAGTCACCATATTGAGCAATAATGTCGTCAGGGTCCAATTGCTCTTCTTCGTCTTCTTCCATCATAATTCCAGTTTCTCCATGCTTGGTCCAACAAATATAGTTTGACATGAAACCCGACTTCAACAAGTGTGAGTGGACAATCCTTGAGCTAGAATATTCCTTCAAATTCTTGCACAAGGTGCATGGACAACACATGAAATTAGTATCCCGCTTGTTTGCCTCAGCCGCTCTTAAGAAATCATGTACGCCATCAAAGAACTCTTTGGAGCGGCGATCAACATTGTACATCCAATCGCGTGTCATCGTCTGCATTATATGACCCAAAACATAATTAAATTTCTCATTTTGGTCAAAAAATGAAATTATAAAATATCAAACGAAAGGTTGTCTGCATTTAAATAACATGATCGAGATGGAACACCATCATATGTCATTTCCGAGTCATACAAATACTAATGTATGCTCTATGAAAGCCTCGACATAGCGTATGCTAAGACCACTAGCACTATACACAGAAAACCTAAAATGCACTTAAGTAGCATAATGATCTTTCGACCAATCCCAACTAAAGCAGACAAATCATCATTCGTCTGCTCAGCATCGATAAACTTTTTGAGCTGGCTCACTGCCTCATCAGCCTTCGTAGCCTTCGCGACGTGTGTAACATGCTGTTCCTCCCAGTACCAGCCGCAACATCCAGTGCCATCCCATTGAAAATAGAAATAAAAAATCAACACTTTAATCAAAATCATCAGGAAATATAGGTACAAATTAACCATAACCATCAAATGTGACAAAATATATAACTCACATTGCGATCTGGACACTTATAGAAGATCCGGCCGTTGTTGGGACCCGGCTTCCCCACTCGGTACTCTTTCACAGTCTTTTACATACACTTGCCACAGGTAATGAGAGGGAGGTCTGGCCTTAGTCGCTTTGGAACCCGATCAGAGGCCGAGTGTCCTGAAGCAGTTGTCATCTACTCTCTATACTCATTTTTCAAACTAGATATTATAAATTCCTTATATTCTAAACAAAGAAAATATAACAACTAAAATTTACATTTCTCTAAAATCATCAAATGTGCCATATAGACAACTAAAGTATTCTAGGTAGCTACCTTCTTCATCTAAATATATAATTATTTTGAGCTCAAGTGGCATATATATAAATCAAGAACAATCCACCATAAATTTATCATTTAATAATATCCTAATAAGAATCTATATTTCTCAAACTAAGCTAAATTAATCTTGAAATATGGAACATATAATACCTTAAAAATGAAAGGTGTATACTTAGAATACTAATTTTAGTTGTCTTGTTCAAAATATTCAAACAATGTCAAGTGAATGAAACTTAAAATGGCAAAAAAGAGAAAATCATAAAGAAAAATCACATCTAGAACAAGAAACAATATATGTTGCCACTAAAACAGGAGAGGTTGAAGATAGTAACATTTCAATGAGTCGATGGAGGCGTAGAAGTGATCAAATGAAACAATGACCGAAGAGGAGATGAAGAACAATGAAGAACACTCCAAGAACAAGAGCAAGAACAGAGAGGAAGAAATGAGCTCTCGGGCTCGGACAGGGGGTGGAAGAGAGTTCAAATAGGGGGAGACCTTTAGTCCCGGTCCATAGAACCAGCCGGGACTAAAGGCCCAAAATTAGCCCCGGTTTGTGCCTTAAACTAGGGCTAAAGGTTTAACCACGGTTGGTAATACCAACCGGGGCCCTGGTAACACTAACCGGGACTAAAAGTCCCCCCGACATTGTCTGATCAACGAGCCGTTGGATGAGAATTTTAGTAGGTCCCTTTAGCTCAGGGCGCAATTTCCACCGAGGCTAAAACCAATTTTGGAAATCGCCGAAAGGTGTCTTCTGTAGTGCCACCTGAGTCCGTCCAGCTCAATGTCGGCATCCAATCCCGGCCGTCGTCTCGACGCCCATGGCCAACCCTCGATCTGACGCCCGATGCCATCCTTGTGCCTTTTGCTTCATCTCAGCACGTAGCAACCTGCTTTCGTTCCGAGGATCGGAGTAAGTTTGTCCTCATCGAGCGTCCAGGTCTGTTCTTTTAGCCAAAGGATAGTTGGGTCATTTTAGGTGGGCTATGAAAAGAGGAGACGTACATCACTCAAAATAGAAAAATAAAAGAAAAGAAAAGAAAAGAAAAAAGAGAGCAAAATCTCTTCAATCAAACTAATTCACACAGCTACATGGATAAATTTTCAATAAATATAAAAAATTCTCAAATCATTGAATCATTAGAAGACGGTTTGTTTGGGCGATCTTAATTAGCATCATCAAGTACTGGTCTTTGAGACTTGAGAGTCCGGTTGCATTGGGTGGGTCACACTTCACTTCAAGTTGAGAAGTGAGGAGCATGCATATGGAAATTTTGTCAAGCCAGGTCAGGCTCTCGGCGCCGGTCGTGTCACGTCGAACCTGGGCCCGACCCCGGGCCCGGGCTGGTCTGGGCCACCTGAGCTGGCAACACCTAGCTATCATAGCTAGGTCCTCTCCTCTGATCCGTCCATCCAAAAAATCTTTTGGGACGACGGAGGCAAAGCTAGGTGTCACTGTTCAGAGTACTGTTTGCAGCATTGTGATTCTGCTTGCATTGCGTCGTACTAACTGATGGAATAATCTCTCCTAATCATGATAATGTCCTGTTTAATCTCGACGTGACAACTCCTTCAATTTGCGCTAGTCGTACTTCTGTAGTACTGTACTACACTATGTGCGCGTACAGTGCGGGTCATATATATATATATATATATATATATATATATATATATATAATTATATATATATATATATATATATATATATTAATCAATCTACTGGAACAAGAACAGAAGGTAATATACAACTGTAGAACCATATTAGTATATTAAAAAAAGGCTTTGCACATCAGCTCCACGACGTTGTTTCCTTCTTCACATGGAAATATGCATGACGTGAGACATTATCTCCGTTCGAAATGAACTGGTTTCTATTTTTTAAGAAGATCAATTTTTTTAACATTAACCAATTACATATAAAAAATATTAATATTTAAAGAATATAATAATTTTTTTAGAGATATAAATGTTAGATGTATTTTTAGGGACATAGTCAAATTTGCATACATGCTCTAACGACCAAAAAGTTCCAAAAAAAATGCAACTGTAGGACCAGGTGAGAAAACCAATGCATACGGGAAATGACGGAAATGCCCCTATAAAAAGTTCATAACTGTCATGCTAGCAATTTGCAGTCCTGCACGATAAACCATTCGCGACTAGCTGGAAGGTGCCCAAGCAGCCTCTCCGGCTCTCCATGGCTTCACACCTAGAACAACCTTCTCCATTGTTGTAGATTTTTTTTTTTTAAACCTAGGAACCAGATCGCTCAGCTGACTGTTGTCAGCCTGAGAACTGATCCCTAGCTCTAACACCTACAAGTGCATTTTTTGTGGGACATTTTTAAATTTTAGAATTGCAGTTTTTGTGGGACGAAGGGAGTACGCCTACCGTATCCGTACGTTGTTCATTTTCATGTATTTTAATACGGGACGTCCACAGACACCTGTCTTGCAAAAAAAGAAAAGAAAAAAAAAGACACCTGTCTCTCAGTCTGTCCCCAGCAGCTACAGTGAAGCAATGTCTAGGAAAGCGACTGTCGGCATTCCCATGGTGTGCCACGTGGACTGCACCAAGTGGGTACTGCCACTGCCACGCAAATCAGCGCTGCTCAATTCTGGCTACTACTAGCAGGCGCGTCAAGTTTGGTCCTACCTAAATACCACTACAGTACAGTATTATTTTTCACAAAAGTGTAAAGGGTTGAAAGAAGAATCTCTGCATCTACATGATTTGTTTTAGGACATGCATGCATGGATATAAATTGTGTGGCCATATTACGTGCAGAGGGTTATTACGTGCATTTTGATGGAACAAGAACACGACTTCCTGGGCAGCTTCCTAGCTTTTCAAGTTGCAACCAACACATTGACATGCATGTTTGTTCAATTGTCCTTGACTACGTCACACGTCTTTGAGGATACTACTCTACTCTCTCTGCTCTAAATATTTGTTATTTTTAATTTCTGTACTCCAAGTTTAATTAGATTTGTGAAAAATACATATAACATTTGTATATTCAAATAAATTTATTATAAAAATATATTCAAAGATTTATGCAATGATATTAATTGTATACCATTTTATATAAATTAGTCAAAGTCATTTCTTAGAAAATGGGGACAACAATTAAAAAAGACAGAAGGAGTATAAAATTAGACAAAATTATTTGTTAGAAAACGGGGACAACAGTTGAAAAAGACAGGAGTACATCTTAATATTTTACTCGTTTCGGCCTGAAATTTGTGAGAAACGCCAGCCGTGCATGGGCAGCTATAGAGGTCTGCCTTTTTCAGGGGCACCTCAGGCTGCCCGTTCTTTTATTTTTCACAAGATGAAAAGTAAACGAATAAAGGATATTAATTTCTCAAGTAATCGATGTGTTGGGATGGGTGCCCAATAAAGCCTTAACCAAATTTGACATTTCCGCAAATTTAAATCTGTGTAGCGTTTGGTTGTAGGTTAAATTTTGGTAGGCCCTGAAAATTTTGGTCCTGGCCAAACTATAATAAATAAGGGCAGCCACAGGAGGATTTTCTTGGTGTATTTTGGCTTGCATTGGCTGTCTACATACAAGAGGCTATATATGACATAGCAGTCCATTGGCAAATTGTTTGGAGCATGATATTATATATTATTATTTCAACAAAACAAGATACATATTATATATATGTTGTCACGCAAAATATTCATTGACATATGGACCAGAGTACATATTTATCTCCCAATTTTATCACTAAGTTTACCATGGTATGTAGCAATCTAGACATAATTATTTCTCTCCTGAATTTTAGCATTATGCAAGATAGCTTTGGAGGAAATTTTTTTTAAAAAAAGGGAATAATCGTCTTATTGGCTACAATATAAAACACCTCATGATTTGCATTACTTTAATTTGGTCACATTCAAATTTTGGTTTGTCACACTTATTTCACAAGATGTGTTTCGGTGATTATTAGGAGAGTAGTAATATTAATTATACCCTATCATGCATACTTGTCTACGTACTTTAGGCGTTGAACATCTCCAGTTGTACTATTCTTTAGAACTTTGATCATTATATTGATAACTTTTATTAGAATTAATATTTAGTTTGGCAATATAAATAATCATGCGTAGATTTGTCTTCAAGCTAGCATAGTAAGGTCAAGAGGGGACGTACGACTTGTGTTGTTTTGTCTAACGCCAAATATATCTGACTCTAGGGAGTATACACTAGTACAAAAACGATTTTTGGCTACGCCCAAAAAAATAGCACAGACGGTTTGGGTTATCAACCGTCAGTAGAAAAAAAGCGGTTACGAACCGCCACTGAAAATTGATTTTACATGTGACATTCTTAGGAAATCCGCCTGTAAAAATACCCTATTTTAGTGACGGGTTTCTTAAGAAACCGCTACTAAATATCGATTTTTAGTGGCGGTTCCTTAAGAAAACCGCCACTAAAAATTGACCTCGGATTTTTTTCACTGATTTATTTTTTATTTTTGTAAACGACTTCGGATGGAAAAACTTTCTACATGAAAGTTATAGATCTCAAAAGGTTATGAAACTTTGTAGTTCACAACTTTTTCATTTGAAATCATCTTGTCATCGAACAATACGTTCAGATCGGATGTGTCAAATTTGAAATTCAAATTTTTTGTAAACGACCTCGGATGAAAAAATTTGCTACATGAAAGTTGTAGGTCTCGAAAAGTTATGAAACTTTGTAGTTCACAAATTTTTATTTGAATTCGTTTAGTGGCTCAAACGATCAATTTACACTCGGGTTAGTATAGAATATGAGGAAGTAAAACGGAATCTAGACATAAGTGAGTTATTGGTGTAGTGGTAGAGGAGGTATCGCGCGAGGCTGAGGTTTGAGGTTTGAATCCCTGGCGGCGCGACAAGGTCTGCTTCTCAGCCCATCCCAGGATTTAAATCCTTTTTTTCTATTTTTAAAACGCAATTTTCGAACAAATATTTCTACAGGGGTTGCTTAAGAGAACCGCCTGTAGAAATCGATTTCTACAGGCGATTCACAAGCAACCGCCTGTAGAAATGATCCATTTCTACTGGCCTTTCACACCGGCGGTTCGGAAAAACACCAGTAGAAATGGCTTCCGAACCGCATGTATAGTAGGGCTTTGTACTAGTGATATATGGATACAAACTCTATTGAATTAGCATATCCCTTCCATTATTTCCAAACATGCGCGTATTCAAAACTAAACTAGTAGTCACGTGTATACAAACGGTTGTATAGCTACGGTGTCTTCCACGAAGGTTGGATATGATGGCGTGTTAAAAAAACTATCTCTATTAATAGAAAAAGGAGGCGTCCGTAAAATTCCTGTGTGTACTAGTGGACAACAACAAAAACAAGGGATGATGACCTCCTGCTGAATTACGGAATGGCTTGTTATAAACAATTGCATATGATCCATGAGAGGAGACCAAAAGAAAACAAAAAATGCCAATGCGAGGATCGAAACAGATTCCATTTCTCAATCATGCACAACATTCTTCCGGAGAAAAGCATCTTATCGTCTCAACTTTTCTCCGATAATAATGCGATAAATAAAATTAAATAATCCACGCATATATATCGATCGATGGTCCTCTGACTTGACAACAACTGAATGCTGCGCCCCGCGAGGTACATTACCCAATTGTAGCTTGCAGGTCGTATAGATCCATCAATCAATTGGTTAGAAGTAGGACTAGCTAGATCGAGCTAGCCCATGTTGACCTTTCTCCGTTGGGCAGTGGGTACATGAAATATGGCAACTTGGCCAGTTGGTGCAGCCACAACCACAAGCATGCAAGTATCTATGGTAGCTTGAGTAGTTATAAGCCCTGTTTGGATCACTCTAGCTTGGCTAGAGCTAAAGGTTAGAGTTAGTTTATAAACTAGCTCAAACTAGCTTACAAACTAGCTCAAACTAGCTCTAACCAAAAAGATGTTTGAATTTAAGGCTAGTTTGGGCTAGTTTGATAATAAAATATTTTTATAAATCATCCAAATATATCTACGTGGGATCTTATTTTAAAGTATTTATTATAATGAATTCAATGGTGTAATCAGAATTTTATTTGGATGTTTGGTTTGTTAGTTATAACATTTTTTTTAGTTGCATATGAGGTGGGTCCCACATTCCACCACAACCAGCCCAAACTAGCCCAAATAATCACCTATTTGGGAAGCTAGTTTTTTGGGTGGGCTAGTTACAACTATCCCAATCTAGTTCTCCTGTTTGGATACTTTTGAGCTAGTTAAGTGCAAACTAACCCAAACTAGCTCTAGCCCTAGGATCCAAACAAGACTATTATATACACTCTAATATATATATACATACGCATACGTAATATATATATATATATATATATATATATATATATATATATTAGCCTCTTTGTTATTGTGGTCCAAAGCAATGATACTGTTCAACAGATATTGAAGGTTGCACATTCCCGTCTCTAAACTAAGCTATATATAGGAATGATTCTAAAATCATGCATGCTCTGTGTACTAGTACACCAACAGAAGGGGATTAGTGTCACACCCAGTTTTAAAGACAAAACGGGATGCAATAATCTTATGTGTGCCCAGAGATCAGTCACACACATAAGCCGACAAATTATCAAAATTGTATCATCACAAGTGTTTAATACATAGCGAATGAGTATTTAAATAATGTCTATTACAAAACAGCGGAAATAAGATAACTCTCGCGAAGCTCCATAGCACAGGGACGTCAACTGGTTGACCCCAAACCTAGTAGTCCTCTGGATACTCCTCATAACTCTGATAATCTGATACCCATCCGGGATTTTATACAAGAATTGAAAAGAAAGAAACAAGCGTAAGTACTTTCGTACTCAACAAGCATATATGGGGTTCATGAGGCTCAAATAGTATGACACTGGGTTAACTGCGGTAAGCATTTTTAATTTGTAACAAAACTTTATAAGTGATAGATCAAAGTTATGCTTAATTCCCCAAGTTAAATTGCATGATCAAATAAACAATTGAACAAGTAGCATAATATCATGATAAAGTGATTCATAAAAGTAAACATAAATAACCAAAGAGTTCTGTGAGTTTTCCAGACCGCTCGTGTCCGTGAGCACGGCTATCATGATAGTTTTTAACACTCTGCAGAGATTGTACACTTTACCCACGAGTCGTGATTTACCCTTTCGCCCAAGGGGATCAGCCTCTTCACCCACTTCCAAGGAAGGCCGGCAGGGTTCACTATGAAGTCTTTCAAAGGGGCTCACTGACAAACAACAGACACTACGGATCCACGGGCAAAGGGTATATAGGAGCCCTTCGATGGTACACACACGCAGCGGTCCCCACTCCAGCCGCTCCGCAACCGCTCGTCAATGGCAACTTTCGCGAACTGCCACATGCGAGAGAGTTGCCCTCATACTGAACTAAAGCCAGAGCCATTATAGCCCTCGTGGTTGTACTGTATGTCCCAGCTTTTGCTGACAGATAGGGTCCTAAATCCATGTTACTAAAAAGTCAAGTTTTACTTTATCATTTCATATAGTCATTAATCAAGATTAAAGGATCATGCTTATTTAAATGGAGCACTAGCAATAACTACCCATATGCAAAGGTAACCCATAGGATTTCAAGGATCAAGATAATCAAATCTAGGTAAGCCGTATGGCAACAAGATTAGACACATGCATATGATTTTATTCAAAAACATCATGATTAGGACATCAAGGAAGATCCCATATAATACTTGCCTTGTTCAAAGAGATCCTGCTGCTGCTCCTGCTCAAAGCAAAACCCCTGATCTCCCACGTACTGCTCACCGTCTGTACTCGATCATCACATCACATGCAATCACGCAGAGACATAACATGCAAACAAACAAAGCTATAGATTAGAACAGTACACCAAACATAAAAAAAACAAAAGGAAAAGTTTATAAAACTGATCTACGTAACACTACGATCACAAAGACGCTTGAATCACGAGAAACGGAGCTATAACGAAGAAGATACGATTTAAACAGGATTTTGAATAGAGCAAGGTTAAACATTACGGAAATAATTTTCTTTGATTTTTAAAAATTATTAACATAGATAAAAACTGTACTACTGGATAGAGCAAGAAAATACGGATCTAACGCAACTTGAACGCAGAGATTTGGATTTAAAATGAGCAATTTATAGACAATTGAAAAAGAGTGGCAAAACTGTAAATAAGGCTTTCCTTTTTATTTTAGAAATAAAACAGACAGAAAAGGGAGGCGCTTTCCAGAACCGAAAACGTAACTAGGAACTACGCCAACTGGACCGCGGGTTCAGTCTTTAAAAAGAGGGAGGTCTCTTTTGCAAAATCGCCAGTCGAACCGGTACAGAGCGTTGTGAGCCGTCTGATCTAAAGACGACGGTCAAGATTAGAGACAGGGGAAAGGGCGGCGCTCCTGGCCGGATCTGAGTAGAGCGCGGCGGCGCCATTGCCGGCAAGCGGCGGTGCAACGCGAACCGGCGGTCTGGTGCGCCATTCTTAGCGCGGAAAGGTGTGAGAGAGAGAGGACGTCACGGCGAACACGGTGGTGGAGTCGGTTGAGTCGATTGCGCGCGGTGGAGAGCGGTCCGCGCGGCACAGCGGCTCGGTGAGGTCGGGAAACACGGAGCAGTGCGTTAGAGAGGTAGGGACGGGAGAGAGAGCTCCTGGGGGTGCTCCTTACCGAATTGCGGAGCTCAGGTAGTATGCGGATGGAGCAGAGAGACGCGACCGCGGAGGAACAACGGCGGCGGCGGCTCTGCTAGGTTTGCGGCGGCGTGGGGTGCTACGGCGGCTCTGGTACTGCTCTGGTTGTTCCGCGGTCGCAAGGTGAGGGCGAAAGGGGTGCAGGGGGCAGCTTTTATAGCTCAGAGGCGCGGCCGTTAAGGAAGGGAACAATCCCGCGGCGGATTCGGTCGCAGGGGAAAGCGGCGGCGCTGAAAGGAAAGGGAGGGGGAGAGAAGGGAAGAAAGGAGGGCTCGGCGGCGGCGCTTGGCGTGCACGTCACGGCTCGGTGCCGATTATGGGAAGGGGTGATCCATCCTGCTTCAATTCGGACTCGGCGGCGATTCTGTCGACACAAAGAAGGAAGGGAGCGGGGGAAGGAAGAAGGAAGGTGAGGAAGGGGAGACTGACAAGTGGGACAGACTCGTAAGCGGGAGAAAAGAAAACTGACCGGTGGGGCGTGTCTGTCAGTGAGGGCGAGAGAAGGAGAGGTGCGGGGGGTGGAACTGGGCCGGCCTGCTCGCGTCGGCCCAACAGAGAGAGAGGGGTGAGGGATTGGGCTGGGGGAAGATAGGGCCTCGGGCCAGAAAGCAATAAAGAGAGAGAGAGAGAAATTGATTTTCCAATTTTTGATTTTCAAACACCTTTTTCCAAATAAAGATTTTGAACTCAAATTTGAACTTTGGAACCTCCAAACAATACAAAGGAAAGTGCATCAGCATGAATGCAACACAAAGTTTCTACATGATGATCAATTTTATTTCATGAAAACTTTAATTACTTTCCCTATGTTTTAATGCTCACATCAAAAACAATTAATTTTTCTTTGAATCTATTTTGGAAAAGTGCAAAAGTTTAGGGTGTTACAATTAGCGTATTAGTTAGGCCCAACATAATCATAGCGGCCAAATTAACTATATATGTAATCTGAGGGGATGGAACGTCAGACCGTGCTAGAGGCGGTAAGTGATTAGATAATTGATTAGGGAAAGAGCATGGTACGGTTAGGGTGAGTCTGTACTAAGATATAGGCGCGGCGGCCGTCGCTGTCGACGGTTGCTTAGTTGCTGATCTCGGAGCCTTTGGAGCTAAGCGCGGTTGGGGATCAGAATTGTTAACTGACCGATTAAGATTTCACCGAATCTAATGATGTCAGTGGCGAGAGGAATGGAGATTTAAACAATTAAGAGGCAGCCTAATCCGGAAAGGCACTGCTCCACCACCGTTAATTATAAGCCAGTGGAAAGGTGGTGCTAGGGCACAATTATTTGCCAACTTTACATCAAAAAATAATATTGCGGCTGCCATTTGCGGAAGCCTGCTGAATAGTTTTAGGCTTTGCTATATATATTGCGTATCAGTGTATGGACTGGATGCGTCTTTTGCTATAAGCGGCAGTACGTATCCTGGTCAAAATGATTCGCCAGCTTACGGCCATGTGTTTTGGGCGGTTTTGTCAGCTTTCGCTTCTCCAGGAAGCTGGAAAAGCTACCCGCACTACTAGAAAAAAGACCTTTGATTCATGCCCAAAAATGAACTTTAGTCTCAGATTTTTTTGCGTTCGGGACTAGTCCCTGTTCATAACATCAACCCCGGTTCGTAATACCAACCCGGACTAAAGGTAAACCCTTTAGTTCCAGTTGGTGTTACGAACCGGGATTAAAGGCCAACCCGGACTAAAAGTCCCTTGTGCATTGGTTTAAAAGAAAAATGTCTTCAGATGTAGTGTATAGTTGGGGTGATAAGCTCCGCGCGAGGCATTGCGTGAGGTCTTGGGTTCGAATCTGAGGGGCGCAGTGGTGGAAGGGGGGCGGGGGGGGGACTAAAGGCCATTTTACCCGGAACTAATAAAGCCAGTTTGTGTAGTAATGCAGCGACTAGATTCTAATACACCATGGACAATGGCCGTTGGGAATGTGCCGTAGATAGGTTGTTGAGATCTATTCAAGATATTTCTACCATTCTTCCCTGCTACAAGGGTCTCTTTGGTTGGCTTCTACATAACTTTTTATCCAGGGTTCCGCCGTGCAATTGGTTCCTGTGTGGTACCAACTACACACAGGCTCTCGATCATATGCAAGCTAGCGCTGTTCTCATGAGTATTCCTAGCCAGCGTCCCACTATTCGACCAAATCATGTGTATTCATTTATATATGTACCCTTCCTTCTCTCAAGATACAGTCTGCTAGCTACTTATGTTCTCTCAAGTATTGTCTCAGCATGTAAATAAGGGGTTGAACTGGTCAAAGAAGATACTATCGTAGATGTACTGGATCGTTTGTCCGTCGAGCGTCTCCATCCGCTTCATCATAAGCTTCCTTATTTTTATTATTATTATGTTACGATGATTCACATGTTTCCATATTTAATTTAACGGGTGTTGTATTTGCTTCATTTTCATTCCAATTCAACTATTTTGCTTTACGAAATGAAAAGATGCAGAGCTCTGCACCTAGTTGTTCGTTCCATGCATGCTTGATTGCTCTAGGTACAATAATTATATGCCAATGTGGTACGTACGTACGTCACTATCGTAAACAAACAAAGAAAAGTCAGAAAAGAACATACTAAGTTGCTTTCGCGCCATCAACAAGACCAACACTTTGAATTTGCATGGATGTTTTGAGATGGACGCCGGACAATTAATAAACTTCCTAGCGGGCGCTCACCCACACGCCTGACTCATCCACCCGCCTGACTCACCCACCCGCGCCGCTCACTCCTATCCACTCGTTTGCCGCATCCAGCGCTACACGCTACCCACCAAGCCAGATCATTCTGGCGTGCCGCCGCCGTACCATCCACCGCGGCACCTCCATCCCCCGCTCCCCCGTCATACCAAGTCCATCCTCCGTCAGATTTTGGGTGCACTGGACCAGTCCGCACGAGCAAGTGCTCATCTGAGCAGTCGCTCACCCAGGGGCGCACCGACGATCTCCATGCGCGGCGGCGTCGTCGAGCGAGCTCTCTGATTTGTACAAGCACACACTGGACCAGGGCGCGCGAGCAGGTGCTCATCCGAGTAGGCCCTCGCCCAGGGGCGCACCTGCGAGCTCCATGCGCCTCGGCGACGTCGAGCTCTATGATTTGTCCAAGCAGCAAGGTGACATTGAGCGCTAAAAAACCCATGTTGCAATAGTATTTTCCAGGTGTTTCATATATTTTATTTGGATGTTACAAGTATTTTAGGCGGATGTTGCAATGGTTGTGTGTGTATGTTGGGACATTTTATTCCTAATGGTTCAATTGTTTTTCCAAACGTATTGTGTTTGTTTGAAGCAGCGCATGTTTCACACACATTTTGCATGTGTGTTTATCTGAATGTTGCATTTATTTGTAGTGGTTTTTGAAGTGTTTTCAATTATTTTTAGATGTGTTTCAGACGTATATTTCAAGTGTTTCAACTGCTTTTGAACTCGAATGTTGCAAATGTTTGATTTGCATGTTTCAAAAGTAGATCTGGTGCTGCACCTTCCTCGTTGCCTTTTGCTGTCTCACTTGGGTGTCTCTTCTCTCCTCTTCTGGACGCTGATGACTTGGGCAACATGGGCAGGCGACGTGGGTGGGTGGAGCGAGTGGTTCGAGCGGCTCACATCCGAGCGGGGTGGGATGTGTGCACGGTTCGAGCGGCGCAATATCCGAGTACTCCGTAGGTGTGGTGTGTGGTTCGAGCGGCACAGAATCCAAGCAGATCCAAGCAGGTGGGCTTGTCTAGAACAGAGCAGGCGCGAGGCGCGTGCGAGGGGAGCAGCGTCTGGACGCGGGACTTGGTCCGGAGGTTCGGACGCTAGTGCTACCCTTAATAAAATAGTGTGCCCATATCGAGAAACAAATTCACTCGAACATTTAGATAGTATTCCCAAAATAACTATTGTTTTCCTTCTCGAGATATAACTTTAATTAATTTTATATAAAAATATTAATATTTATGTTAAATCATTGAATTATAATATATTTATGTAAAAATATAAATGTTATATATATTTTTTTATAAATCTAGCTAAATTTATGACATGAAAAAGACGACGGGTTGGAGCAAAGGATAGCCACTAGCCAGCAGGTCGCGCACCACACACCCAGCCAACAGCCATCCAGGGCCCCCTGTTAATTAATAATGAACGGGATCTCCTCATTTGGCGGGGGCATAATGGCATATCAAAAGATATCGTTCTTTACTATTTTACAATATAATTAATCATGTTTGTCGTCCTCACACAAGAACAATATCATATCTCATGAAAATGAAATTAGGCTGAGTTTCTTCGGGTTATCTTGTCTTTTCTTCGCCTCCATCGGGTGTCCTTTTTGCCTGACAATGATAAAAGTGTTTTTTGCCTGCTCTGACAATGATAAAAGTGTTCTTCTTTTGTCCAGTTTGGTGTTTCCACGTAAAATACATGTACTACAGGAAACATGTATTCTACTCTCGGTATGATCTTCACTGATAGAAAAATACTAATTTCCCTATCGGCGGTGACGATTACCGAGAGATTCAAGAACCTGACGCAAGAAAAGATGAATTTTCTGTGCTCTTTCCCGTCAGTACAAATAGTACACACAGGAAACTTTTGCTATTGTTTTTGTTGATGCTTATAATTAACTTTTGGTTTTCTACACACACAAAAACTGCAAAAAAAAATCCATGAAAATTCTAGATCCGACGACTGATAATTTTCCTGTAATAAATTAAACTCAATAATAACAAAATGCTAGCCACACGGCACGCAGCCCATGGCTGACGACGGTGGTGACCTTGTTGGCGACGACTGATGCGAGCTAGCAGGTTTTTAAATGTAGATAGACCCTTTATGAATTTATCTAATAGTTTTTTAATTAGACGTATGACAATAGGCCAACACTATCACTCTATAGAGTTTCTTAATTTTCAGACAGATTTAAAATGCTTTTTTACATGCCTTGTATCGTAAGTTCTTGTTGTCCTTGACAAACATGGTTTGAATCATGGTTTTGTTATTAGAGTTCTTTAGAATACCCAATATATGTTTTCAACCACTTGTTCTCAATAGTGGTAGTATATAATTCTACGAGTTCTACTTCAATTGTTGCCCTCATATAATGGTTTGATTGCAGAACTTCCATAAAACTACACCATCTCCAATTCTCCATGTGTAAACAAATATCCACATGCACTTTATATCATTAGCATTAAATATACAATTTAAACCTCTATAACCTTATAGATCGATACTTGGAATAGGGAATATCATAACTCAAAATTCCGTTTAGATAACACATTGCTCTCTCTGTCAAGAGCACGCTAATGAGCATCTCCCAGATTAGAGGCAAACCAACTTAGTTTGCTCATAGTAAATGAGCCATTAGACCCTATTGTGCTGGAAAAGTACATAAGTGAGCCAGTGACCTAGGATTATCTCAATTGATCCCTTGTTATATCCTAAGGTTTTTTTCTTCATAATACAATAGAGTCATAAGGTACGTATTGGGGTAGGTTTACCATAACCATAACAAAATTCACTCTAGATCTTTTCCTCATAGTTGGATTGCAAAAGTGCACATTCATTTTTTTCATTAGCTTAAATTAAGGATAACGTCTGCAACTCCCAAATCCTTCATCTCAAAATGGAGCTGATTTCCACCAAGCGATATAGAAGGTGGCAACCTCTAACAGTAACAAGCCCTCAAGCTTGCTAACTATCCCCTAGTGCCACTAAATGTAATCTCTCTAAGAAAATGCACTAGATCACTCAAAACTTACATCAAATGCAATCACAATTGGAACAAGTGAGTGGACGACTCCTCTTTGGCTCTAATAGATGAAGGATAACACTTGTGCATTAGCAAGCACATATGAACTGGTCACCCCCTCTAGTTTTTACATGATGATAACTTTGTGCAAGCGCAAATGCTTAGAGTTGCATCTAGTTTGTCTCTATTTATGACCTACACTATCATTGTACAATTGAGATCACATCTCGCCTTGCATGGATCTTTGGTTGGTAGTGTGAAAATTCTAACCCTTAAAGTTAAGACAAAGGACTACTCCCTCTGTCCCAATATGAGTGTCATTTTAGCTCCACAAACGTGTCCCGATAAGAGTGTCATTTTAGCCGACAATATAGCCTGCAAACCTATCCAGTCACTTCCCCTCGTTCGGCTGGCTCATTTTCTAAAAGAAAAAAGATGCCACTCATCCGCTCGTCCAATCACAATGGAGAAATAGCCTCCTGACGGTCCTTGCATGGTAGAAAGCAAGAGTATTAAATGTCACTTGTGCAGGGTAATGATGGCAATGTAGGGACCTACTGCCTCCTCCTTGATACTCACTCCCAATACTAAAGCGACTATCTTTGCGGGACAGAGGGAGTATGCATGAAGAAGTGTTTCTGGTGTACGATAACCATTAGGCATACACAAGAATAAGCAGCCTAAGTGGAGCAGCAACAACAATAGAAAACTTTATTTGACTTGATGTACACTAAGTTATGATGAATGGTATGAACCATATTTTCATTGAGTTGGTAAGTTGGAACCAACCAAGATCCAATGAAGGTGAAGGATCTCAATGGTAATAGCTAGGATGGGGTACTACTATAATGAAAGTGGTTTTGTATATTACTCAAGATCTGAAGGCTATACACTAAACAATGGTGGATGCTATATGGCATCGACCTACAAATATTGTAGATGGCTCGAATATGACATTTTCTTCCTTAGGCACCAATTTGACAACCTTGACATTAGAATGGGCAGATTTGGCAAGAATTTTACCACCATATCCTAGACACAACAATATGATAGCATGAGATTAGAGGTTAGTTAGTTGTGACCCATGCAATAGTACAAGGGAATGCCCAATATGGATGCATATTTTTGTTCAATAGGATTTAACTTTCAAGGGTGAAGCACTATTGCTATGAAAAGCTTGGGAGAGGATCCCCTCCAAGGTATGAGACATCAACCCATTGTTCTTGTATCATGAGTTTTCTTAGTTTCTATTTTCATTTCTTTACATCCAAAAAAATAATAAATAGTACTCCCTGCTCTAAAATATAACATATTGAAGCACTGAAGTTTTTTCAAATTATAAGGTATTCTTGGTGAATTAACTTCCCCAAAACATCAAGCACATGTGTACTTGCCATTAATGTCTACCACTAGGCTCAAAATATGGTAAGAATAAGATCTCTATATAATGAAGTGATGGCGACCTAATCATTTGGTTTACAAATAGTTTGACCAAAAACTCCTATGACAAAGACAGTAGTAGTAACTCTGCTAATCCTAATCATGAAGATTATTTCTAATACATGTAATACAATATATGTTATTTTGTAATTATGTTTTGTTTATTTTGCACATCTTTTATAACCATGTGATTTTTCTTATTGGTCTAATTCTTTTAATTGCACATGATTCGAGATGGTGGGCGGCTCGATTAGGCAGGTACGTTCGCTTTATACCACGATGAGCAGGAGGAGTACCTGCAGGAGGGGCTCGTCATTTACCACCATGTAGCCGAGGAGCAGGCACAACAAGAGGAGGCCGGGCAGGAGGACGAGTAGGAGAAAGAGGAGGAGCATGAGCATGAGGAGGAGGAGCAGGAGCATAGGGACGACGATGAGGAGGGGGACGAGTCGGCACCAGCAGGGGTTCCACTTCCTCTGCTTCGACAAGTGTGTACTTTTGAGGACCCATGAGCCTCCCTCAGCAACCCGTCCCTCTGGCTGGTCGTCTGCTGATTCGACCTAGGGGAAAAGTAAGTAACTTTGTATGATGTCACTACTTAATATAATATGTTCAAAACCACAGTTGCAACTAACATTCTTCCTTAATCACTTGTGTAGAAGTTGGGTGGTTGTGAGTCCAGGTACCCATAAACGCGCGGTGAATGGGATCTTGGGTCTTCTGTGCAGGGAGCACTTCCCTGGCCTAATTGCATACGCTAGCGTCACAACTCGAGCGTACACGTTTGAGCACTACACCGTCGCACCTAATGCTACAGATCGGAATGGTAGGGCATTCTCCAACAAGGCGGAGCAGGTAAAGGTTGAGCTATGGGTAAGTTACATTGCTGAATATATCACATGCATTTATTGTGCATTCTTAAAATACTTAATGCACACATCACGTCTCTCTCTCTCTCTATATATATATATGCATGATTTTTACATATGCGACCAGGGACACGAGGGCCGGGTGGATATGGTGGCTCGTAGAGTTTGCAAGAAACTTGTGACGGACATGCACTACGAGGCGCGTGTCCAGGCCATCGTGACTTACCACGATGACACGCTTACAGAAAAAGTTACCAAAGCTACCACAAGGAACATGAAGCTGACCCGAGAGCAGTACCTGGCGGTAAGTATAGAATGTTACCACTGATTTCTTTTAAGATTAAGTAGGCTAAATTTGATATTACTATATGTCATATACTTGTTTTGTATGTGATTCTATGGTGATGTGCCCATCATACCCAGTGCTAGGCACAGATGGTGGACAAGTGGTGCATGCACCCCCGAGTGGGAGGAGATGCATAACACTTGATGGGATCGGGGCTTGGTGATGTCAAGCGTAAGACACCACCAAGGATGTCAGAGCCTAGATGGATATGCATAAGCTTGGGTACATCAATGACAAGAATTTAGCGTAACGGTCAATTTGCATGATTTCTAATCATCTTGTTGGGTTTCTAGCAGTCGGCGTCACATGGAAACGAGCCTTACACCATGTTCAAGGAATTTGCTATGGCCCACAAGGACAAGGTGACGTCGGACGTAAACTACAACCCGGAGGACATGCCCAACATGTACACCAATGCAAGCATCCACAACCACCTCAGTGAGTACACTTCAGTGGTAAGGGAGGCCATGGGACAAAGTACGATCCGAGCACCTAGGATCTTGATGGAGAAGTCGTCATGAGGGTGGGAGGAGGCAAGAATCATGGGTGGTACTAGATTGCAGACGATGTACTCGACTCGACCTATACCATTAGTCTTAGCCAGATTAGAGCAAGAGCAGCAGATCGGGCCCGGCCATACGCTCACGTCCAAACACTTCACAACAGCAGATGGAGGCACTCCAGGTTATTACTGTTTTATTCGTCATTCTTTGCTTTTCATTAGCTTTGCATTATTCTAGCATTTGGATGAAATGTTGTAGGCCTAGCTAGAGGAAGAGAGGAGGCGATGGGAGGAGATGGAGGCGAGGATGGAGAGTGGGCGACAGGTGGCGGTGGCTGAGCGAGTGCTCGAGCATGAGAGGATGTAGACAATGATTGAGTACATGCAGAGTCTTGGCGCCCCTTACAGTCTACCTCCACTAGCTGTGCAAATGTCTCCACGTCCACCTCTACCTCCACACTTCTCTACTCTTGTGACTATAAATGTTTTAGTTTGTATGTTTATGCTTAGGGTCAAAGCACAATAGTACTTGCAACCTAGCAGACTTCGAATGTTTTAATCATACATTTCACTTCTGTAACACATGTAATATCTTCTACTTTTTGCAGAATCAATCGGCGACATCAAATGATGGGCCAAGTGGTTTTGGAGCTTCACTGGGACCGAGTTCTAGGCCTCGTCATCGTGCACCGTCACCATGACCACTTTAGATCTAGCATGTGGTTTCGTTTGTCGTGTTTCAAACTTATGGTTGTGAACTATGGATGAATTGAGAACTTATTGTGATATACTGTGAGACATATGATGTTTGTGATATATATGTGTTTTTTGTGATATATATGTGTTGTTTGTGATATATATGTGTTGCTTGTGATGTATATCTTTTGTTTGTCTAGATTAAATAAAACAATAAATAAAAAATATTATTTCTAGTCACTTTGCCAAGTCTAGCACTCGACAAATAAAGGCTTGATTTGCTGAGTGTCATGGTCAAGACACTCGACAAAGTGACCAAAGCTGGGCACCTGTGTCGGTATAAATTATCCACACACAAGTTATCTGCAAACACACAAATAAGATACAACTGATGTAGCACTTCACCAAGATAACCTAGTTTTAATATTGAACCCAAAGGAACTGTTGGAGTACTGAGTCTAAAGCTCTCTCCCTGAGTCGCTAACAAGGCCTGAGAAGTTAAAAGGAAGAAGGGATCATTTCTGGATATCTGGTCCTGTTGTATCTATATTGATATGTATATTAATGTTCAACTAGGAGAATTATCTAGAAGGGTCGCAAACAGAGTACGCCACAACTAGGTAACTATCTAACATGTGAGGTCCTATAAACGGGAGGTGGACTATAGAAGATTCAACAAAGCTATAAGAGTCACCTCTGCGAGCTACCACCGATCCGGAAAATAGGGCACATCTACGAGCTAACAAGTCTAAGAACCACGTTTACACTATAAAAGCTACTTTACCCCTAGAGCGACTAGAAATAAAGTACTCAAAAGAGTCATAGACCAAGAAGAACAATAATAATGGAAACTTATGTGTAAACATAAGTTGATCACCACTAGTACAAAGATCTTATTGGAGGCGGTCGTTTTTGCTTAATGGAGGCAGGCAAACACGACCGCCTCCAATGGAAGGCCTCGGTTAACCGAGGTGGTCACACCGCCCGCCTCTGTTAATGGAAATAAAAAAACCAATTAAAAGAAATCCCATGGATAAGCCTGGTGAACCCATTCATGGGCCCACCGAGACCATCCATGCACCACCGTGCCCTTAGCTCACCGGATCTATGCGCCATTGCAGCCACCGGATATGGTGACCTGCTCATGGGAGAGGAAGGGTGAGGGCAGATCCGTGTCACCACCCACTGTCGCTGCTCTGCGCCGTTGGGATCCACCACTGCTGGGCCCCAATTGCGCCGCCGGATCATCGCGAGCCCGATAGAGTTGGAGCTGAGGAGGATCGGAGCCCACCACTACCGGATCAACAGCCACGACGCCGGATCCACGACCACCGACACTGGATCCGCCTGGAGGACGTGGCGCCCGAGACCGCCGCTACTTCACGTGCCTCACGGGGTCAGGGTCGGCATTGGTGCTATCGTTGCAGAGGCGATGCATCTTCCTCCTCCTAACTGTTCCTCTTCATCCTCGTCGGTGGAGATCTGCAATTTGCTCATCGTCATTGCTGAAGAGGACGATGATGCGGTCGTTGCGCGGGTAGAGGTTGTCGAGGTGGATGGGGCGGTGGGAGTGGATGACGAATGTGGGGCAGCATGGGGAAGCAACACACACAGGTCCTGGAGAAGGAGGCGAGGAGGGACCTGGCGGAGGTGGCGCACAACGAGTTGGGGTCGGCGACAGACGGGAGGATAGGAGCGGGGACAAGGAGCCCGCCGCCGCAGAGGCCGAGGGGAGGGAGTTAGGAGAGAGGGAGTGAGGGAGAGAAACTGACTTAGAAACCCTAATTGTGTGAGTATATATGATCCCGATAACAATAATCCTTGGGCTTTACGAGCTGGCCTGAAATTAACAGAGGCGGGCCTTATAGTTGTCCGTCTTCGAAAATCGATTAATGGAGGCGGGCACGTTATAATGCCTGCCTCCATTAATCATCTATTAACGGAGGTGGACATCTTAATATGACCGCCTCCGTTAATCGATTAATGGAGGTGGGCACGTTATAATGCCCGCCTCCATTATACATTAACGAAGGCGAGCGCCTTCGACGACAGATAAAGGTATTCTGGTAGGGATTAATGGAGAAGGGCGGGAGATGTGCCCGCCTCCAATCAAGAAATCACACCGTCTTCTAAATGG
Organism: Microstegium vimineum; assembly: GCA_022036555.1. NCBI lineage: Eukaryota > Viridiplantae > Streptophyta > Magnoliopsida > Poales > Poaceae > Microstegium > Microstegium vimineum. Next base: position 12,084,536 of record CM039122.1, on the reverse strand, counting down.
AATTATGTACTAGTGCACCAGAACGAGTTTGAGACGAGAGACCGGGGTTAGCGATCTCCATTATGCAGGTACAAGGCGTAGACGAAGCATCGACAGACCGGCACCTTCTCCAAGTATCCATCTTACCCTCTCTCTTCTAATTCTACATTCTACACCTAAACTAGAGGGAGAACTAGTCTTCTTCTTGATAGCTGGCCCTAAAGAGGTTTTCCATTCAAGGGACACCTCTGATCCTAATCGGAAGATGTGATATGAAGTACAAGATAAAATAGGATGCCTCTGGGGGGTCTACCCATTAATTTATAGTCCTAGACAACAATCCTTGAATTGGCGATGTGGTACTATTACGTTGCACCATAATACTTCTGGTGGGATGAACCGCAACCCTTGGATCAAACCGACCTTCGACAATGGCGGGGATTAGATCTTTAAGTCAGTTGGAGATAGACGCGTGAAGATGGGCCTCAGTGGGTCTGGGCCTAGGCTGGCTAGCCTAGGGTTGGGGCTGGCTGGCCCCCCTAGAGGGCTTTTGGCCTCTGCCGCTTCGTGGACTCTCCTCGATGCTTCTAGATGCTTCCCACTTTGGTTTGCACTTCGGTTACGCTTTGTATATCCCAATCTGTGAGAGTGTAGGTTGATTCCAATGTTGTTTTTCCTGTTTAATTCCTGGAAAGTCACAATTCACCAAAACTATGAAATATTGTTAGTTTAAACCTTATTCTACTATGGCGATTGCTTTTATACCTCTATTGTTTATTTAATTTATGGTTTATAATAGGAGTTAATTACCATCAACAAGTTCACTCACACTTATGCTTTTACTCGTCCTCGAGAAAAGGTTGGATTACTCAACACATAACCATAGAACAAGATATCAACACTAAACAATTCCTGGTTATCCTGTACTACGGTATTCAAAGTGTCTACCATAAAACTTTGAGCGGTTGAAGAATGGAAAAGCTTGAAAAAGATTACCTACTTCTGTCAGTTAAATCAATTGAAGGTTTTGCAAAAAATTTCAAAAATAAACATAGGTTACCTTCTCCTTTTGCTGGCACACTCAAGACACTCTTATATGTGGTATTTGTGGATCCTCACCAAGGAATGCATGAGTGAAGCCTTAAAAATATCCTAGCTCTAAACAGTTGTATCTGGAGTTATAGGTATTTCAAGGAAATAGCATACTTACCTCGCTTGTATTGTAAAGTCAAAACTAGGATCCGAGGAGGAGAATGTCATACTCTTAGATCAAGATTTACATGTGTGTGGATATTTGGTGGCCATGCTAATTCTACTATGCTCATTGATATTTCATCTCTTTTGATAACTTGATAATTCTTGCAAGGCATGAATACTATGGGCTATCTTTATTCATATATATTTTTTTTCTTTTTCTCTTTCTCTTTCTTTTCCCTTTTTTCAAAGAGGCAGGCATCTATGTACCCATTGTTTTAGTAGGACACTTGTCCTTGTTTTACTCTCTTATTTTTTTCTTTTATTTTTGCATAGCCCATGTCTTTTTGCATGCATACATAAAACTTGAGAGAATTGAATACAACTTGGAGCATATTTGTGTGTATCCTGATAAATATTTTTGGTTCTATCCCAAGTGTAGGAATAGATTTTTGGGTGTAAGGCATGTTTTTTGCGTACTCTCAGTGTAAGAGCAGCATATATATGTGGAGTGTATGTGATCTTGATCTTGGGAGCATGATAATCTTCTCAACAAGGGTCACAAGCGTTGACAAAACTCAAAATAATGCAAGTAGCCTATGAGCTGGTTTTAAGATTCATCTATTTGGCTTTGGTAGGCAATAATCATTTACCATGAAGGAGAAGCATAGCTAAATTTAACTTTTTAGAAATAGAATTCTCCAATGACATAACTTAAGGAGCAAACTTTCCTTATTCTACTATATCACATTCCACAACAACTTAAGTAATATGGGGTCCCTATCATAATAGTTCCCAATAGTAACAAGACTTCTAGGAAAAGTGTTGTGTGAATCTATCTTAAGTTATGGCCAAGCAATATTACTTTTAATCGAGAAGAAAATTGGATTATTCAATGATATTCAAGTTCTAATTCAAAACAAAGAGCAAAATATATAAAAATAGATAGTATGAGATACATACCTGACCGTGGACGAGCGAGAAGGCGAGAGGAGGGTGTGGTACCGGCTGGCCTAGACATAGGGCCGGGCGTCCTGGGCCTATGCCCCACCTTGGCCTACTTTGTTGTGTCCGGTCTTGATGCTGATTGCTTCTATTTTCTCCAATTTTTGTGATCGGTTTTGTTGGCGTGGATCTCCCCCACACTTGTTTCTATTCATCTCTATATAAAACATGTGGAGACAAGGGCACAACTATCCAAAATAATAATAATATTGATAAGAGAGAGGAGATAACTCTAATCAAACTTCATTGATATCATTTAAGGCATTTTTATTACACAAGAAAACTAGCTAAGATTATAAAGCAAACTCTAAATTTAAGACAAATGCACTAGCGCCTTATCAATCTACTAACACAAACTTGTTTATTTCCAAACTTACTAGCGGGAGTGCGAGAATGAGCCGCAATAGTTTGCAAACCCTGATGATTACTAGCGGACCTACTCTCGGTTCACTTTTCAAACTTAGCAACGATGCACGATATGGTATTATGATGATTCTCTAACTTTTTATAGTTATTATCATCTTTGATCTTCTTCATCTTCATGTTTTGCACGATTCCGATGAGGGATTGCAGGTCCTTTCTCGACTCTTCAACGGTCTCAACGAGGTCATCGACTCGCTTCTCTAGAGATGCAACAGTGGTTCTGGAGCATTTAGGCTCGTCGGAGGAGGAATAAGGTGCAGCTCTCTTCTTTGGAAGTTTAGATGAAACTTGATCTTTATCTATATGAGCAGTTGTATATTTCATGCACGTCACGTCTCCAAATTTGTTGTGCCTCATGTCAACTAGCCTCTCGTTGGGTCCAAGAGGTTGGATCTTGATCTCCTTTGTCAGCGTGAACTTTTGGTTCGATGGCTGACTACGTCCCTCGATGGCAAGGTGTGATGGGGTTGGTTCAAGGTTGAGAGTCGGAGAAGTACGAGTGAAGTAGGATTGACCACATGGAACGATCTCTCTCGACGAGGTGGCGGCGGAACGAGGTGGTTTGATGACAATGATCTCCTTCGGTTGAGCGATGACGAGGGCCTTGGATTAGTCGAAAGGAGGCTCATTGAAGTCGTTCCCATTGTTGCCAGCCATCGGAAATTGAGAAGAGGAGATCTTGGCTGCTGTTTGAAGGTATGAGATAATAGGAATTATGGCATAGGAGTCATTCAGGGGGTCATATTTATAGTCCAAACCAACTTCCAGAGATGGTTGGATCTATCTTCAAAGATATTAGGATAAGGAAAGACTACCACGGTCAGGAAACTACGATAACAGAATAGGAAAGAGACCTAGGAGCTTAAGAAAGGAAAGGTGGCATGCAACGGGGCAGGGACAGGCCAGCCGGCCTATAGGTGGGGCCGACTAGCGCCCTACTGGGTCGGTTTGCGGACTCCTTTTTTCTTATGAGGTCCCAAATTTGAGGTCCCAGAACTCTTCAGGCGCGACAGAGGGTTAGAATTATGGAAAGGGGAGGAACTAGACTACGTCCAACTCCTTAGGACTCTTATCAAGTTCTAGAAAGATCTTAAGTCGGTGACCATTTATCTTGAATAACGTACCTTCATCGTTTTGATGTGTGACCGCTCTAGGAGACGAAGTGTTAATCACCGTGAATGGTCCTTCCTATTTGCTTCATAATTTTGCTTGCCCGAAGAACTTGACCCTAAAATTAAAGAGTAATACCTTATCTCCTGGGGTGAAGTTCTTCTTCTTGATCTTCTTATTGTGCCATCTTTTGGTTCTCTCCTTGTACATCTTGGCATTGTGATATGATCCTTCACGCCATTCGTCAAGTTTTGAGAGTTGTATCTTTCTCTTGACCCCTGCAGCTTCTAAATCCATTTTCCATCTTTTGATTGCCCAGTGAGCTTTGAATTCTAGCTCTACAGGCAGGTGACAAGTCTTCCCGTAGACGAGTTGATATGGTGACATTCCAAGAGGTGTCTTATAGGCCGTTCGATAAGCCCATAATACATCAGATAGTTTGCGCTTCCATTTGGTTCCCTTGTCATTGACTATCTTCAGTAGGATATTCTTGATCGGCTTGTTTGATGTTTTTGCTTGGCCACTCGTCTAGGGATGGTAAGGAGTAGCAACATTGTGATAGATTCCATGATTCAATAGGTACTTGTGAATGCTCCTATCAATGAAGTGATAGCCTCCATCACTAATCACCATCCTTGGCACTCCAAATCTTGAAAATATTGTTGCTTCGAACATCCTTTTCGAGCTTCTAGCGTCAGCAGCTTTGCAAGGCATAGCTTCGACCCATTTGGAAATGTAGTCGACTGCCACAAGAATATATTCACATTGTTCTGATCTTGGAAACGGTCCCATGTAGTCAATTCCCTAACAAGGTTGCTGGTGAGAGGCATGGTATCTCCCGAGTTGATATTACCGTGCCTCTAACATGATCTGCATCTCCTGATGAAGTCTTTGGTGTATTTGCACATGGTTGGCCAAAAGAATCCACTTTGCCAAATCTTCACATGAGTTCTGAATGCTCCATAATATCATCCATAAGGTGATGAGTGACAACATTGAATGATTTTGATTCCTTCTTCAGTTGGTACACATCTTCTAAGTAGCCCGTTTGAGCAGACTCTAAAGAGGTACGATTCATCCCTATGTGGAGACAACTTTCATAGATGAGCTTCTTCTTGTCTCCTCCTGGTGGTACATATCCTGCAACTATAAAATTAACAATATCCACATACCAGGGGGTCAGATCTAGAGATTCGAAAAAGCATATCATCCTTGAGTAGATCGTTTATGGGCATCTCTTGTGAATCTTCAAATTGCATCTTGGATAAATGATTAGTAATAGAATTTTCTACTCCTTTCTTATCTTTTATTTATATGTCAAATTCTTGGAGTAGCAAAATCCATCTTATTAAATGGGGTTTAGCATCTTTCTTAGCAAGGCGATATTCAAGAGCAACATGATCAGTGTAAACAATTATATTAGCTCTAACTAAGTAAGATCTAAACTTATCTATAGCAAAAATAACAGCCATGAGTTCTTTTTCTATAGTTGAATAATTTAGTTGAGGTCATGTCAAAGTTTTACTGGCATAAGCAATTGCGTGATGCTTTTTATCCTTAGATTGACCTAGCACACCTCCTACAACATAATCTCTTGCATCACACATGATCTCAAATGGTAATGACCAATCAGGGGGTTGAATGATTGGTGTAGAGATAAGTGTTTCTTCAAAGTTTCAAAGGATTTAAAACATGCATTGTCAAAGTCAAAGGGTATATCCTTAGCCAAGAGATTAGTAAGCGGTCTAGAAATATGAGATAAATCTTTTATAAACCAATGATAAAAACCAACATGTCGAAAAAAACTTCTTATTCCTTTGACATATATAGGTGGAGGTAGTTGTTCAATTACTTCAATTTAGCTTTGTCTATGTTGACGGTAGTTCACATCAACATTTAATATAATTATAAACATAATAAATGGATCAACCACATGGAAAATATAGAAGTATAGGGTTTTATCTGACAAATTCCATGAGTTTTGGTATTATATTATTTTCCAGGGACTATTCCAGAAAAGAGTTATAAAGGGAATCAAATCAGAATAAATATCAGAAAAATACTAAGACGAGATATTTACCATAATATTCAAGAAGGATCTAGAAGACACCGGACGAAGCGGGCAGCGAGCCACCGCCAGGTAGGGCCGGTCGGCCCCACCCCTGGCCGCCCGATCACCCAGTGGTCCCACCTTCTATGGTCTTCTAGAGTGTTCCTCTACCACCTTTGAGTAGTCATGTCAGCCAAACACTAAGTCGGTTTGATCCAACGGACGTCGTGCACCCCATCGAGCTATAAATAGAGGGCAGATCCCACCCCCAGGGCAACTGTAGTTACATTCAGTCTAAGTCATTTGAGATCTAGTCATCCAGAGCCACAAACCCTAGTTCATCTAGAGCCTCTCTAGTTCATAGCATAGCTTAGTTAGATCAAGAGTATGTCGATGGGATATCCTATAGGGTACCCATAGACCGGCTTACCATAGCCTCGGCCCACGAAGGAAGACGAACACACAAAACCGGTTTCTACTCGGTAACGACGACAAGACCGAAGCATAGCTTAGGACTCTGAGTTTGTAACCGAGTAGGACTAGAACAATCCTCAGCTAGATCCTGGACTGTAAAGGGCTGGTGAGGGTACCACCCAAAAAACACCTGAACATACTACGTAACACCCGATACATAGAGCGATACACAACACCTTGTATTATGAGATCAGAGCAATAAGAAGTGACCTAACTGGACGTAGGGTTATTACTTGACGGTGTCGAGGGCCCAAACCAGTATAAAACTATGTGTTTCTACGTGTACAACCACCAAGATTTCACTATTCGCCGAACCACGAACACCAGTCGTAGGTAACCCCGTGGCAGGCTATCGGTGGTAAAACATCGACAGCTGGCGCGCCAGGTAGGGGCTTTCGGTGATTTTTTTCTCGAAATCTTGGTGGACCACGACCTCAAGAAGATGAAATCGACAAAATCAACGTTTTTCTTTGGACCATGTGTAAGGTCTAGGTATGGCTAAAGGGGGGGGTGAATAGCCTAATTAAAATTTTCTACAACAACACTTAGCAAACTTGTTAGAATAAAACACATCGATAAGCATGTTTGCTTTAGCTCTAAGGTTAGGCATGCCACCTACCAATTCTAGTTACTAGCAAGATATGTTCTATGTCACACACAAGCTAGATCACTAGGCTACTAGACTAAGCTACACAAGAATGTAATGCAAAGCTAGAGATAGAATGGTTATACCAACGTGAGGAGATAATCCAATAGATAACAAATCAATCACAAGATGAATCCTCGGTAGAGACAAGTTGGCACAATGATTTTTTACCGAGGTTCACTTATTTGCCAACAAGCTAGTCCTTGTTGTAGCGATACACCCACTTGGAGGTTCACGCGCTAATTGGCAATCCAAGCCAAACCCGTTCAAGGGTGCCGCACAACCAACACAAGATGGGGATCCCCAAGCTACGAGCAATCCACTAGAGATACCTTTCGCGAACTCCCGCGGGGTAGGTTCAAGAACCCCTCACAATCCACCAATCGGAGCCGAAGACAATCACCTTCCTCCGCTCAACGATCCTCATCGCGCCAAGCCGTCTAGGAGGTGGCAACCTCCACGAATAACAAGAGCTCTGCGATGATGATGATCACCAACTGCCACTAGAATGCAATCAACAATGAAATGCACTTGGATTCACTCAATCTCTCATGAATATGTCAAATATGTTGAGAGGAATGAGTGATGGGCTTCTCACAAATGAACACAAGTGTGTGAGTGATGAGAATGTGCAAGAAGTTCCCCAAAGGGCCGGCCATATAACCTTATATAGCCCACACCCACACACTAGCCATTTGCACCCTTTTTCCTCTTCTTTGCGTACCTCCAGACGCAGTTTTCACATAGGGTCCGAACCATCATCTGCGTCCGGACCAACTGCCAGCCGAGAGCTAACGGCTCTGCACAGTTCTCCGGTCGTAGGATCCGGACGCACCCGAGGTGCAGTCCGGACCATAGCACACGCGTCCGGTCTATTTCTGATTCAAACGGCTCGGTTTCCCGCTCACGCCACAGCGCACCACGTGGTTCCGGACGCACCGGTTCACAGGGTCTGGAGTCACTGTTCCATCGTCCGGAAATATATTTCTGAGAACCCGAGAGCAACTTCTTCATTTTCTTCTACTCCGGACGCATGTCCAGTTCAACAACCGGACCATCAACTTGCGTCCGGATGCTCCACACAGAGAGCAACAGAGAGGGCAGGCACTCCGGACGCATGTCCGGTGCCCTGCGTCTGGACTTCAAACTGCGTCCGGATCCTCTTCCTCAGTGCGGCCAGTTAGGGTATGCCTCTGGACCCATCTCCTATGGTCCACACCAGCCATACAACTTGCGTCCGGACCTCTGTCCGAAACTCTTTTGAGCTACCAAACACTTCTCCAACTTCTCCAAGCTTCCAAGAGCCAACACTAAGTGATCCCAACACTTGTGCACGCGTGTTAGCTTTTAGTTCACAATTATCTTGGATTTAGTTGGTTGTTTCCACTAGTTCAATTGATTTTAATGCAATGCATATGAACCTAGTGGCACATGATAACCGTAATCATACTTAAGATTTCCCTCCTTGATAGTACGGCTATCTATCCTAAATGTGATCACATCCTCTATGATGTCTTGATCACCAAACCGAAAATGGTTCCTAGCAATCACCTTTGCCTTAACACAATTTTCCTTTCCACCACCATGCTAGAGCTTGTGCCATCCTCACTTGATTCACCTTGCTGCATCACATGGTATGTACCAACCTATCTCATGATTCACACTTAGAGATCAAGGTTAGTACTTAGGTGGGTTTCATCAATTACTCAAAACCAAAACACATGGGGACTCTCAATCTCCCCCTTTTCGGTAATTGATGACATCCCTTCCATAAAGATATGAAATATAATCATTTTTGAACTTGAGTTGCTTGTCCAAGCATTTTAATCAAAGATTCAAGATTTGGACAAGTTACACAAATTCGGTTTTGGTAGTTATTAGCTCCCCCTACATATGTGCTCCATGAGTTTGGTTCAAGATTTGCACATATGTATAGATAGGCATTGTGGGAGAGGAAATAGCTACCAAATGATGCTAAGGTGTAAGAGTTAGACCTTTGAAGAGTGATACCATAGGAGTGCGGAATTTATTATCACCCTTAGCACCATGATTAGCTAGAAATCACTTGCAACAACAACTAGATAACCTTGTGAGATCAACATTAAGAGCAAGGTTTCTAGAGAATACTTGAAACTACAAGAGTCCAGGCTAATCAACCTATGCATGCTAGTTGATCAATCATCATTCAATTTGTATCACTAGCAAGCACCACACAAGCATGCATTTTGAATTTAAAGTACTTGTGCAACAATACATATGAGGATGCAAACATTCAAATGCAACAAATAGTGTTCATGAGCTTGCTCCTCCTATTTGTATGTTCTCTTTCAAAATTGATTTTTCATTTTCTCCGCTTATCTTTTCAATTTCTCCCCATGATATCTTTTACAATAACTTCTCCCCCTTTGTCATCCAATTGACACAAAAAGGTGGGACTAATTATATATATTCAAGTTTTAGCTCCACCTAAGTGTGAGATAGGGTGAAAGATTGTTTTCAACTTTAGTTTGAACTAAGCTACTTGCCCAAGATATTTAATTTGGTTTAAACCATAGACAAGCTTCTTCACACATGCTAAGATGGTTATCTTGCCTATGTTGAATTAAACACTTTGAGTTCATAGACATAGAGCAAACCCTAGGATTTCAAGCACATCAACATGTCATATGCCACCACTAGATCATATCAACTCATAGAAGCTATAGTGGTACCATATAAGCATCAAAGACATTTTAGTTTTCATGAATGAGACTAGAAGCATGAGTGATGACTAGATGTTCTACACAAGTCCTAACAAGGTATGCATGAATGCTCTCAAATCAAATTTTACCTTGCATTGTTGGAGTAGAGACATGTCATATAAGTGGGGGTGCATCAACTCATGTTGGAGAAATCAAGGATATTCAACTCATTTCTTAGCTTGCAGAACCTTTTCTCATCTAGTGGCTTGGTAAAGATATCGGCCAATTGATCTTTGGTGCCAACACTAGTGATAGAAATGTCCCCTTTCAATTGATGATCTCTAATGAAATGATGGCGGACATCAATATGCTTTGTTCTTGAGTGTTGAACCGGATTGTTAGTGAGCTTGATTGCACTTTCATTATCACATAGCAAAGGTACCTGCTTGAATTTGACTCCAAAGTCATTCAAAGTAGCTCTCATCCAAAGTATTTGTGCACAACAACTTCCCGCACTAATATATTCAGCTTCGGTGGTAGAGAGTGCCACACTATTTTGCTTCTTTGATGACCATGAGACTAGTGATCTTCCAAGCAATTGACAAGTGCTCGATCTGCTTTTCCTTTCTATCTTGCAACCCGCATAGTCCGAGTCAGAGTATCCAAGTAACTCAAAGTTTGATCCTTTAGGATACCACAACCCAACATTAGGTGTATGCTTCAAATATCTCAATATCCTCTTTGTGGCTTTCAAATGACTCTCTCTAGGAGATGCTTGAAACCTTGCACACATGCATACACTAAACATGTCATCCGGTCTTGATGCGGTCACATAGAGCAAGCTACCAATCATTGATCTATATAGCTTTTGATCTACCATGTTGCCACTAGCATCACCATCCAAATTTCCATTTGTTCCCATGGGTGTACTAATAGACTTTTCTTCATCTAGATTGAACTTCTTGAGCATGTCCTTGATGTACTTGCCTTGACTAAAAAATGTCCCATTCTTCATTTTCTTGACTTGAAGATCAAGGAAGTAACTAAGTTCTCCAAGCATAGACATCTCAAACCCATTAGCCATCGTATTTCCAAACTCTTCACAAAATTCTTGATTGGTTGACCCGAAGATAATGTCATCTACATAGATTTGCAACACAAACAAGTCCTTCCCAAACTTCTTGGTGAATAGGGTAGTGTCAACCTTTCCAATAATGAATCCCTTGGAGAGGAGGAAATCTCTCAACCTCTCATAACATGCTCTTGGAGCTTGCTTCAAGCCATATAATGCCTTCCTTAGCTTGTACACATGGTTGGGTTTCTTGTCATCTTCAAAACCGGGTGGTTGCTCAACAAATACCAATTCATTGATGTACCCATTGAGAAATGCACTCTTCACATCCATTTGATAGAGCTTGATGTTGTGAGCACAAGCATCAGCCAATAGAATCCTTATTGCTTCTAGCCTTTCCACCGGTGCATATGTTTCTCCAAAGTAAAGAACCTCTACTTGAGTGTAACCTTGTGCAACTAGTCTTGCTTTGTTTCTCACCACTATTCCATCTTGATCTTGCTTGTTGCGAAAGACCCATCTAGTGCCAATGGCATTGTGGTTCTTTGGTCTCTCAACTAGCTCCCAAACTTGATTTCTAGTGAAGTTGTTGAGCTCTTCATGCATAGCATTTACCCAATCAATATCTTGCAAAGCCTCTTCAATCTTGGTTGGCTCAATAGATGGTACAAAAGAATAGTGTTCACAAAATGAAGCCAATCTTGATCTTGTTTTTACAACACTAGTGATATCTCCAATAATATGATCTATAGGATGATCTCTTGGAATAGATGTAGGTTGGAGTATTAGAAGTTGATTGCTTGTACTTGGTTGATCATTAGGTAGAGTAGATGAACTAGCTTCTTGATCTTGAGTTGGAGAGGATGAACTAGCTTGATTGTCATTGAGTTGCACATTGGATGGAGGATTCACTTGATCTTCAATATCTTGCTCATCATCCACTTGCCTTGGCC